>JBCFYV010003358.1:0-23704 GCA_039000515.1 Timema cristinae
GTTTTTACTTCACTCAGGGGAATTTCGAGATAAGATTTGAAATACGTTTGTACATTTTCTAATAACAAGTAGATTTTATTTATTGTACCTTTTATATAAGGGTGGATTTAAATATTAATAATAAATTTATTACCTCGATTTAACAAGTCAAAAAATATATGATAATATTTAATCATTATTGATTTATTATTAGATATGATAAACCATTCAATTTATAAGGTACCTAATTTTTTAAGAAGTGAATTCGGGTCATAAATAAAATATATTGTAAGGGTGTGCAAAAATCGACCTATTTTCAATTCGAAGTTAGAATTGTGCATAGCTTATATAACTTTAGACATGGTGAATAAAAGTGTTTTATTGCAAAAAAAAGTACATATTTTAGTGCAAAATTTATAAATTACGTTACTATTGCAACATTATAAATTTAATATTACATAAGTTCAATATGTGAATTCTGGATCTCAATATTTTTTTTATCGAAGCATATTCCGCCCCCCCCCCCCCTTCCCCAAGCGAAGTGGAAATTTTCGAAGATTCGTACAGACGTTCGCTCCTAATCTATTGTCCATCTATTTACGGATTGCCTTGGTTTGGAAAAATAAATAATAAAACCTAAAACGTCTATAGTTTATTTATGTTTAAAGATTTGACAAATAATTCTACACTTAGCTATGTTAGATATAGAACTCTGACCTCGACGTTTGGCTTTATTACCAAATTTAAAAACCTTATTTTGAGTGTAAAATAGGATGTATTGCCAGGTTGAAGCCAACACGTATTTTTGAGTGACTTCTGTGATGTTATTTTTGCTAAAAGAATTACATAGATATAAATTTAAGAGTCAGTTGACTCATTCTTTCAAATACGTAATTACGTTGACAACTTTACTGTGTTTTTTTTCTATCTCAACTCCTAAAGTTTTGAATATTAATTATTTATTTACAATTAAAATATATATATTTACAATTTAAAAAAATATATATATATATATATAATATCTACCTTTATTTCCCTGTATTACATTTTCTTTATTTATTTTGATTCATAAAGTGCCAACCCGCCATGCTTATCTTTTTTGTAGGTAGTTTTAACGCTATCTGCTTTAGAGAGTGGTGGATTTCGGAACTGTTATGATCTTAGTTTATTTTATGTTCTTGGATGCTTATAACATCTGGCTGTCATTTGAAGAACTAATTGCCCCTAGTATTATTCTCGTTTGGATTTTTGGTGCAAAATTTAAATAAATAAAGATGGTTTATATTTATTTGACAAATTATAATAAGTTATTTTTATAACACTTTCAATGTCTAAATAGTTACTAATTTTTTTGTTATAAATCTCGGCAACTAGTTTTCTCCAGGATCGGAAATGATTTTTAAAAAGAAAGAACATGTTTGTGTATTGTTAATGTTTTGTTGACTCGAAAAAATTGTAAAAAAAAATATATAAGGAAGGAACCAATTTGGGCCGTCCTTAAATATTGAATTTCATCTAGTGAATTATCACTTTCGACAATAAAAACTAAGTCAAAAGTAAGGGTTGACCTTCAAGGAAGGATATACGTGAGTTTTCATGCAGATATTATAAAACATAAGCCACTAAAAAGAAAACAAATAAATATTGATACCAATGATCATCAATCTACATTATTGGGTGAGACCAAATTCATCATCCATCATCATCCTGTTGCTAGAAGTTTAAATTACTACATTTTTAATAACTGGTTATTTTAACATACTATACAAATATTTCAAACCTGGTATTATTTTGTCCAAAAGACTATTTATGTATTATAATTAATATATATTATTTTGTCATCACAATTCAAGTGAGAAACTTACATTTTTGAGTATTGCCCCAACAATACTTTTTATTAATTTAGTAACGTAGGAGGCATGCCTTTTTAGGTAGGGTTAGTTTAAAGGTGTTTTTTTATTGTTCAACAATAATTACAAACACACTATAGATTTCATTGTGTAATTTATTTATTTATTTATGATATTAATGTACATTGTATTTTGAACATTACATTCCATTTATAGATAGTTTCAGTAGGTTGGATGTCCATGTCAAGAATAGTAATCCGCTCCAGGAAAATATGCAGTCCATTATTGTAGGTGTCCAACTTAAGTTAAAACTTTAGGTAAAGTCCAGAGGTCTTGAGAAAAGGGATTTTTCGTCTTACCTCTGAGCAGTGCACGCATTTACTTGGAGAAAGAGTGAAAAAAATATTTTGTGAAAACTATCCTCAGTATACCCGATTGGGATTCGAACATAGATCTCCCTGTAACCGGCAGTCTATTCTAGCACGAGAGTGACACGTTAGTCTATGCGACCACCTAAGTAGATATCTCTTATATTGGTAGTTGTTTATTTCAGTGTTTATTTTAGTGGCAATTTTAGTGGCAAATTCAGTGGTTGGTTCATTTAGAACAAGGCTACTTTCCTGTCGAGTTTGACGCTCTTGCTCTACCTATGTTATGCTAGGTCATGATCAGTAGCGTCCGGTGAACAAAAATATACAGGGGGAAAAGTTTAGTGGTTTTTGATCAAGCTCTCAAGAGATTGGAATATGACAAGAGATCACAGTTCGAATTTCAGGGAGATGGATTCCACACATTATTTAATATTGAGTTTTCCCCTTTCCCTCTCTAAGCTAGAGCTAGTGATAATATATAACTATACTCCTAATCCTAGTACCTTAGGTTAAATCATTAAATACCTTGGTATTAAATTTAGGCCGACCAATGAAACTATATAGTGATATTTTTATATCATGCACCCAGGTAGGTCTTGAAAAACAAATTAAATTTTATATAATTCTTTTTTTTTAAATCACCACGACTTACTACCCATCCGGGCCGTACGCAAACATACTAAATACGCTAATATATTAGATATAAGTAAGGTTAATTTTGATTAAGTGTACCTGCATTTGCGTAGAGGTATAGTGTAAAAATATTTAGCACCCCACGTCCCCCAGTACACCAAATTTCCCCATCATCAACAGTCTAATGTATAGCGAGAACGACGTCTTAGACCATGCAGCCACCGAAGCGGTTTTTTATATAATACCTTATGTAAAGTCTTCATCGATTTAAAAATCCCGTTTCCCACACTAGATAACACTTAGCCCATGTAAGTAATACATTTCGAACCAGACGTAGCATCGAAGTGCAATTTTCTGTATTCTAATTTAGAAAATTAATCAACTTTTAACAATATAACATTTTTTTAAATAATTATTTTAAAATTAAAAAGCCATCAAAGTGATCTCAATTCCATTGTTGCAAAGTGAATGATGCAGAAAAACTTATAGTATTATGGGATTAGTCGCCACGTGTTGGGCGTCATTTATAACACTTCTGTTTTAATTAGCTGATAATGGCCCCGTGATCGAGCACTAATTAAAGCGGTACGGTACCTTGATGATATAATTGGTAATTATAGCCCCGTGACCAAGCGCCAATTGTTGAACTATTGAATTAATCGCCCCTCGGTGGGCCCCATTTATAACAATCCTGTTACTGCCTCTACGTTGTGCGCCTTTTATAACATTTTAAATTATGTTGATGATAATTGCCTCGTGTTTGGGAGATATTTATAACCTTTAAAATATTATTATTATTATTATTATTTATTATTATTATTAGTATTTAGAGGCCCATCGACACACTGAGGTCATTAGGGCCTTAGCATTATATAGATATATAGTAAAATCTCCATAGGAGAGAGACAGAATATTCACCTATTTATATAAAAAGACAATATAAAAATACAATATAAAAAGAATGGTTCTCAATATGAAAAAAAAACCATTTAAGGCACTCCATAGGAATACTCAAATGGGCTCAAAGTACAATTGAGTGAAGCACCTGCTAATAAAAAACAAAACAAACATATTAATACCATATATTAGTTAAAAAGACAAAACTAACATGTTAAAATAATTATTTTATTAAAGTGTATTAAAATGGATAAAACGACAAAACAAACACATTAAAGAATGCTAAAATGTTAAAAAGGTCTCAATATGAGATAAAATCCAGATGAGCCACTTTATAAAAGTGACTCAAATAGCACTAAAAAGATTCGCCTGGAGTATAAAATGGAGTAAACAAATAACTCCTTCAGCGCTGTCGCGTAATAAAAAACGAAGATCACCTTTAAAATCAAGGGCCAGGCGAATAGGGGCAAGCTTGCGACACTCCACCAAAATGTGGTGCACACTAAGGGGAGCATCGCAAAATTCACACACTGGAGGTGGATCCCCTCTTAGTAAAAATCCATGGGTTAGAAATGTATGCCCGACGCGGAGTCTCGTCACGATGACCTCCTCTCTCCTAGACTTTCGTATAGAAGAGGGCCATCGCGACACACCGTCCCTGATGGACCGCAGCTTGTTCTGAGCAGGGGTCGAGACCCACTGCTTGTGCCAGGTGCGTAACACTCCACGCCGAACATAACCCTTTAGATCTAAAAACATGACACCCAAACTCGCCTCCGGAGGCATACGTGCTGCCTCCTTGGCTGCCTGGTCCGCCAGCTCATTTCCTGGAAGACCAGTGTGACCAGGAATTCAGCAAAAGGCGAGCCGGGTGCTTAATGAATCAATTTTTAAAATTTGCTCATGTATCATCTGCACGAGGGGATTCCAGGAGTAGAGAGTGGACAATGCCAACAGAGCACTCATGGAATCCGTGCAGATGAGAACAGAACGGTGACTATTTCGGTATATAAAACACAAAGATTTAAAAATGGCATACAATTCAGCCGTAAAAACACTGGTTTCTTTAGGTAAACCAAATTTAAAATTGGATCCTTCCACAACAAAAGCACATCCAACGGAGGCTACAGATTTAGAGCCATCAGTGTAGATGCGCTCAAATCCGTGAAAGCGAGTGGAGAGGAGCTCATTAAAGGTCCTCTCATATAAAAGGTTTGGGGTGGTCGCTTTAGGGAACTTGGCAAGATCAAAATGGCATTTCGGAGGGCGTATTTTCCAGGGAGAAACTCGACCTGGTGATATGGGAATAGCCTTCGGCAGCACTATCCCACACGTGTCGAAAACCGATAGCATCCGGATCCCAACCGGCCTTGTACTACGCCATTTGGTTTCATACAAGACACGGTTAGGGGGATGAAAAACAGGGCGGTAGCCAACATGCTCTGGCATGCAGTGCAGTTTAGACGCGTAAGATGCCAGAAGATAGGACCACCGGTAAGAGAGAGGGGGCTCACCGGCGTCAGCACAGATGCTGACGACTGGACTGGTACGAAAGGCACCGGTAGCCAGTCTAATGCCAGCATGGTGGACAATATCTAGCATCTTTAACGGCGAAGGTCTAGCTGAACCATAAACAAAACTGCCATAGTCTAATTTAGATCTTACCAAAGCCCTATACAGGCGCATCAAGGTTTCCCTATCTGCACCCCAGGACCGACCGCTAACTACTTTGAGCAGGTTTAGTGGTTTTATAGACCTCGCTTTCAAGTCCTTGATGTGGAGGATCCAAGTTAATTTAAAATCAAATAAAAGTCCCAGAAACTTTACGGTTTCTGAGACTGGTAGAACGGCGTGGTTCATTAAATATTGGGGGCTGGCTGTATTCCACGTAATCTATGGAAGTGGACGACCGTCGTTTTGGCTGCAGAGAAGCGAAAGCCATTACGCGATGCCCACGACCAAAGATTGTTAACACTCAGTTGTATCTGTCGTTCAGCCCTGTGGAGACTTGACGAACTGCAATAAATTGCGTAGTCATCCACAAAAAGGCATGAACGAACAGGTGAGCGCACGTTGTCCACAATACTATTTATAGCGATAGCGAACAACGTACAGCTCAAAATACTACCCTGAGGCACCCCATTTTCTTGAATAAAATCCTCGGATAAGGTGTTATTAAACATTACCTGGAAGTGTCTATCCGACATAAAATTAGATATAAAAGAAGGAAGGTTTCCTCGAAACCCCCAATTAAAAAGTGTTTTCAAAATGCCGTACCGCCAGGTGGTGTCGTACGCTTTCTCCAGATCGAAGAAATTAGCCAGAAGGTGCTGTTTATGGAGAAAAGCGTCACGAACAGCCGTCTCTAAACGGACAAGATGATCAACTGTAGATCGGTTCCGGCGAAAACCACATTGAATATTAGATAGCATATTGCGGGATTCTAAATACCATATAAATCGTTTATTAATTATTTTTTTCAGTATTTTACATACACAACTAGTTAAAGCTATCTGTCGATAACTAGTTGGCTCTAATTTATCTTTGTCACTTTTATATAACGGGATAGCGATTGCTTGCCTCCAAAGTGTTGGGAACTGATGAGAATCCCAGACACTATTGTAAAGGTCCAGATGATATGCGTGTCCGGCAGGGGGCAGCTGCCGCAACATTTCATAGTGGATATCATCTGGACCGGAAGCTGTGTTACCCGCCTGGGTGAGGGCATAGGTCAGTTCATCTTGCGTGAAAGGGGAGTTATAATCCTCCCCCCGACTCGGACCAAAATCAAATGTACGGCGCTCGATGCTCCTCTTATGCACCGCGAACTCGTTAGAGTAGCTGGCAGTGCTAGAAATAGCGGCGAACATCGAGCCCAATACATTGGCGACCTCCATAGGGGAGGAGACAAGTGAACCGTTAGACATGAGTGCGGGTATATTATTAATGGTATTTTTGCTACTACGTAATTTACGAATATGGTCCCGAGCTTTGGTTGTGGGAGTGGAAATAGTAAGGGTAGAAATAAACTGTCTCCAAGACTCTCTTCTGCTTTCTCGAATGATACGGCGAGCTCTAGCACGTAGAATCCGGAATGACTCCAGATTCTCCGAAGTTGGACGTCGATGAAAGAGACGTAGGGCCTTCGACGGTTAGAAATAGCAACCCGGCACTCCTCGTTCCACCAGGGAACAGGACGGTGGCGCGGGTTTGGCGAGGATTTAGGGATGGATGCCCTCACCACCGCTATGACCGTCGAAGTAAATTGCCCAGCCTTAACATCGACGTCAGGAAAATGGGGTTCGTCGAATACGGCGAGCTCGCGGAATTTATCCCAGTTAGCACGTTTAAGAACCAATTGGGGGAACCGTGCTGTACTGGGAGGATCTGTAATTTGAGAAAGGAGACTGGGAAAGTGATCGCTGCCACATAGGTCCGAGTGAACCTCCCAAAGGAAGTGAGCAGCAATCCAGGGGCTACATAGGGCTAAGTCGATGGCAGAGGATACACCATTAAAGGTGGAGAAGTGTGTCTGGGTCCTGGTGTTCATTAACACCAGGTTCGACGCTTTTTTTATAGAGTTATTTTTTCGGCGGTCCCTCGCTGGTCCTTCATCAAGGCACCAGTGGGACTCGCCTTTGCGCCCTCGCCTGTACCACCACTCATCCCGACCTCCGGAGTTCCTGAGGCGGGGTTGAGCGGCTCGACAACGGTCGCACATGGTTTAGGACACCGAAGAGGACTCGGGGGTGTTCCTTGAATGGGGCTCGGCGGGGTTCCTCGAGGAGGACTCAGAGGGGTTCCTCAAGGAGGACTCAGAGGGGTTCCCCTAGGAGTGCTCGGGGGTGTTCCCCGAGGAGTCCTCCTCGGGGGTATAGGTGGTGGAGGCGACTTCGACGGGGGTGTCGCCCCTAGTACTATTTTTGGTACCACCATAGATGGTTCTGGTTGCCTTTTAGTGTCTCGAGTAGAGACGAGTGGCACAGGTCGTGTAGGCGTATTGGCAAAATTAACTGCGTAATGGCAGTTGGGACAATTTATGTTCTGGCTTACAATCTGACTTTAAGATGTCTGTAATACCGGAGCTTGACTGGATACATATTCTTTGCGGGCCTGGGCATAAGGGATCTTCTTTTAACATTGGATCTCCAAGACTTTTTTCTCCACCTTCCATTTCGGACAGGTCCGAGACCAAGCAGAATGCGGACCCTTGCAGTTGACGCAGAACTTAGGAGACTCACACGGTGTATCGTGAGCCTCCTGTCCGCAATCTGCACAGGTTGGCCTTCCACGGCATCTCAGCTTCGTATGCCCAAATTCCTGGCACTGAAAGCAGCGCTGAGGATTGGGAACGTATGGCCTGACTCTGAGCACATGGAAGCCCGCTCGAACCTCCTTTGGGAGGATGGGAGTCGCAAAGGTGAGGATGTATGTATCCGTATTTATCTCTTGTCCGTTCTTTTTGGTAATGATACGGTAGACCTCGGTGACATGCTGAGGGGAAAGCTCCTCACAAATATCCTCAATGCTCACGCAGTCGAGGTCATAACAAGTGACCACTCCCTTGCAAACATTGAGGAACCTGTGGGGCTCCACCTTCACCTGTATATTTGCCGTATTACTCAATGGTATTTCGGAGATCGCCATAATATTTGATGACTGTGTGTCGGTCATAGTCTGAATCATGATGGTGCCATCACGCAGTTTCCTTATTAAAACGTCAGATTTTGCTGCTCCATTTATCACTCTTTCGATGATAAATGGGCTGACACTTTTCAGATCTTGACTTTCATCTACTCGAGACATCACCAGGAAGCGGGGCTGGGGCATCACCACTTCCTGGCTTTTTATCAAAACAGGGCTGGACGGCCTTACCCGTTTCCGCCTCTTATCATTAATACGGCCCTGTGACGGGTCGGGCATTAAGATGCCAGCGGAACTTGGCAGTACGGTGCCAGCGGACAGTAAGGTGTCAGCAGTGATAATGTACTAAGTCATGAGTGGGAGGACAACCTGCAAAAGTACTCGGATCGTAGACCCAGGTTGATCCCAGTTGGTTCTACCACATAGGGCCCTGTTAACTCTTCCAACGAGAGGCTCCATAAGACGCTAGACATGACAACCTTCATATGGAGCATCGCCGGAAGAGAGGTCACCGCAGCAAGTGTATGCAGGAAAGCGCTAATTTTACGTCCGGAACCCTCATGAACGCAACCGGTCTTTTCTCAAGGTATGGTACCCGGTTGTCATCCCTAAGGCCCTTCTACCAAGATATTACAACCGGCGCACTTTGACTCAGAAGCTCAAAGCGGTGGTATCCAATATTAACCCGAGGAGAGCCGTGTTAGATGCCAAGGTCATCAACAGAGGGGCCAAAGGTCTCTGTGCTGGATGAACGGCAGGGGAAGGGAAGAAAGAAGGGAGGAAAAGTATTGAGAGAGAAGGTGGAAGAAGGAAAGAGAAGGTGGAAGAAGGAAAGAGAAAGTAAAAGAAGGAAAGAGAAGGTAAAAGAAGGAAAAAAGAAAGAAGGAAAAAAGGAAAGTGAAAGGAAAGATGTAGGATAGGGTTGTCCTGCACGAGGTACATCCTGCACAGATGCCTCCCCTTTTAGTCGCCTCTTACGACAAGCAGGGGTTACTGCGGGACTATTCTAATCCCCGTCCCGCAGGGGGGTTCATTAAAATAATGGGGGCTGGCTCTATTCCACCTAATCTGTGGAAGTGGAAGACCTCCATCTTGGCTGCAGAGAAGCGAGAGCCATTACGCGATGCCCACCTCTATAGATTGTTGACAGAGAGTTGAATCTGCCGTTCTGCACGGTGGAGATTTGACGAACTACATTAAATTGCGTAGCCATTCCGAAAAGGCATGAAGGGACAGGTAAGCGCACGTTGTCCACAATGCCGTTTATTGCAATGACGAATAAAGTAAAGCTCAGAGTATTGCTCTGGGGCACCCCATTTTCTTGAGTAAAATCATCGGATGTGTTGTTTACTCGAAAGTGTTTATCTGACACCAAATTATCAATAAAAACCAGGAGGTTTCCCCGAAACTCCCAATTAAAAAGAGTCTTTTAAATGCTGTACCACCAGGTGGTGTCTTACGCTTTCTCCAAATCAAAGAAGACAACCAAGAGGTGCTGTTTATCTCCGCTTATGCGCTGTGAACTCACTATTGTAGCTCGCAATTCTAGAAATAGCGGCGAGCATCGAGCTCAATACATTGACGACCTTCACAGGGGAAGGGACAAGCGAACCATTAGACATGAGGGCAGGTATATTATAAATGGTATTTTTTCGACTACGTAATATACCAATAGTCCCAAACCTTTGTTGGGGGAGTGGAAATAGTAAGGGTAGAAATAAACTGTCTCACAAAGTTTCTTCTGCTTTCTCGAATGATATTCCGTATACTACTTGCTCGAGCTCGCCGTGACTCCAGGTTATCCAAAGTAGGACGTCGATAAAAGAGACGTAAGGATCTTCGACGGTCAGAATTATCCAACTGACACTCCTCGCTCCACCAGGGAACAGGACGGTGGCACAAATTTGGCTAGGATTTAGGGATGGATTCCCTCACCGCCACGAAGACCGTCAAAGTAAAATACCTAACCTTAACATCGACGTCAGAGGAATGGGGTCAATAAAATACGGCGAGCTCACGGAATTTATCCCAGTCAGCACTTTTAAGCACACACTGGGGTAACCGTGCTGTACTGGGAAAATCTTGAGGTGTGAAAGCAGAATGGGAAAGTGATCGCTCACACATAGGTCCGCATGGACATTCCAAAGGAAGAGAGCAGCAATCTATGGGCTACATAAAGTTAGGTCGATGGCAGAGGATACACCATTAAAGGATCAAAATTGTGTCTGGGTCCCGGTGTTCATTAACACCAGGTTTCTCGAGACAAGAATATCCTCTACCATCCTCCCTAAGGCATATGTAAAATTAGACCCCCACACCAGGGTATGTGCATTAAAATCCCCCAAGATGATATAGGGGACGGGAGGTTGAATAAAGAGGACCTCTAGGCTCCTCTTTGAAACACGTTCACCTGGTAGATGCAGCATACTGTCACTTCCATAGCAAGGGAGATTCGGACAGCGATCACTTGGAGATCAGACATGATATTAATATGTTTACGATTTATAATGCTTTGTGTGAGTATATCCACACCTCCGCTGGCCCGATTAAAGAATGGCTCTTCGATACGATATACATCGTACCCACGAAGCATTGGGTTGATAGTTGGGCGATATGGTTCTCCTGCAAACACAAGATGGGAGGATGCAGGAAAGAAATTAGTTGGTTAATCTCGTCTATACGAGCATAGAAACCCCTACAATTCCATTGAAGTAGTGACACTATTTATAAATATATATGATTTAATTATCCTGACAATCCATGACACTATATTTTAGAAATAAAGATTGATTGAGGACCTTTTTAGATCCCCTTGCCTTTCCCAGTCTCTCCTGGACCTCCCACTTCAGGAGAGGCTTCGGTTTGTCGTGGAGAGACTGGGTTGGTGGATTCTTGCGCGAAGGCTTTGTTAAGGCCTTCCACTCTTTCTTTCCAGTAATTTTATCGGCGTTCCCTCACTAGTCCTTCTTCAGTGCATCATTGGGTCTTGCCTTTGCGGCCTCACCTGTTCCGCCACTCATCCTGACATACGGAGGCCCAGAGGTGAGATTGAGCAGATCAACAACACAGACCGTAATTTTGTATCCCGAGGAGGGCTCGGGGTTGAGCCCGGAGGAGGGGACCTTAGGCGTATAGGTGGTGGAGACGACCTCATTGTAGGCGTCGCCTCCTGCACAAATATTGGCGCTTGTTGACGAGTAGTGACGAGAGGCACAAGTCGAGAAGATGTATTCTAAATATTGACTGCGCGATGTCAGGTTGTACAATTGATGTTTTGGCTGACAATCTGACTATATGGATTCTGAAATAACGGATACTGACTGGATAAGTATTCTTTGCATGCCTAAGCATATGAAATTTTCTTTTTAGTTTGAATCTCCAGGACAGGCCCAAGACCAGGCAGAATACGTACCCTTGCAGTTGACGCAGAGTTTAGGAGACTCACACGGTGTATCGTGTGTCTCTTTACCGCAATCTGCACAGGTTGGCTTAGCTTGGCATCGTAGCTTCGTATGCTCAAACTCCTGGCACTGAAAACAGCGCCGTGGGTTACGAACATACGGCCGGACTCTGAGCACTTAGAAACCTGTTCTGACCTCCTTTGGTAGGGTAGGAGTCATATATGTAAGAATATATATGTATCCGTCTTCTTTTATTTGCAATTTTTTTTGTGACTATCCTATAAACTTCGGTGACATGTTGAGGTGCAAGCTACTCACAGAATTGCTCAACAGTATCTAAGTTATTCTCATTACATTTACTGTCTTGTCGTCATTTATGGTCTAGATCATTACAGTGCCATCTCACAGTTTTCTAATAGAGACTTCTGATTTTGCAGCACCACTTATCACTCTTACTAGAATAAATGGGCTGGTACGTTACAGGGTCTCACCATCGTCTACTCTAGACATTACCAGAAAGCGGGGCTGGGGCCTCACCACTTTCTGGATTTTTAATTGAAAAGGGCTGGACGGCCTTGCCCATTTCCGCCTCTTGTCATTAATACGGCCCTGCGAGGGGCCGGACAGTGAGTTTCCAGCAGGGTTTGGCAGTACGGTGCCAGCGGACAGTAAGTCGTCTGTAGCGACAAAAGGTGGCCATGCCATTTTTGGGGACACTCCGCCCAATACTCGGATTGTATACCCAGGATTATCCAATTTGGTACTACCACCCGAGATCCTGTTAACCCTTCCGATGGGGAGCCCCACACGACGCTAGACATGACAACCGTCACATGGGGCAGCGCTAGGAGAGAGGTCATCGCAGCAAGTGGGTGCAGGAAAGTGCCAATTTTACGCCCGGACCCTTATGAACGCAACCAGTCTTTTCTCATGATAGGGTACCCAGTTTTTGTCATCCCTTAGGCCCTTCTACCAAGATATTACAACCAGCGTACTTTCATGAAGGAGCTCAATTGCAGAGGTGTCCAGTAATTGTCCGAGGAGAAACGGGTTAGTTGCCAATTTCATCAACGGAGAAGCATAAAAGCTTTCGCGCAGGACTGAACAGCAGAAGAAGAGAAGAAAGAAACAAGGAAAGAACGAGAAGGGAAGAAAAAATTAAGGAAAGAAAGAGAAGGCAGAGAAGGATACAAGAGAGAAAGAGAAAGGGAAGGAAGAAAAAAGGGGTGAAAGGGAAACAATATGATAGACTTGTCCTGCACGAGGTACGTCCTGCACAGATGCTTACCCTTTAAGTCGTCTCTTACGACAAGCAGGGGTTACTGCGGAACTATTCTAAACCCCGTTCAGCATGGGGGTCCTATAAGACTTCTCTGTACGGTGTTTAGTCTCTAGTTAGGATGGGGCCTGAGGGGTGAGGGTGTCTGAATGGGTTTCCGAGTTGGAGAGGGGGACAAAATCTGTGTAGCCTCTAGGCGGTAAAATTATTATATATCGCCACTGGTATAAACATTACTTACTCTATGGCACTAGAACCTCGAAAGTTCATTGCTGCACTTACAAAAGTACGCCATCTATCCCTATCTTGATCTACTTCTATCCAGTCCACCTCATTACACCCTATTTCATTCAGGTTCATTCTAATGCTATTCTTCCATCTTCGTCTAGGACTTCCCATTGGGTTTGACAGTCAATACCATGAACAATGTTCTAGATTATTCCATCCACACATACCGTAATCTACAATACTTGACTATCCTAACAATGTCTTCTTATGCATACAGTGTATGTAACTCATTATTATTTAACTTAATCCACTATACAGTATTTTCATCCCTTTTGGACCAAATATGATACTACTTGTCAACATTAGCGTGAGGCAATGATACAATGACCCGTACCGCAGGACACGCGGTTTTAATGTCAAGCTAGTATAGTTTGAATTGCCGGCGACAGGAGTATCGAGATTAGAATCTCGGTTGGGTGTACTGAGAGTGACTTTTCCTAAATGGTTTCCTTCACTCCCTTTAAGCAAATTCAGGTACATTTCATCTACTAATATATCTTCTCTATCCCTACTCCATTATCACAATTAATGTATGCGTATATGCTGAACAGATAATGAAACAAGGTGAAATAATATTAATAATGATGATAAAATTTGAAACATAATTTGATTGTGTAGTAATTTAAATAAATAATATTGTATAAATAGTAATACAAAGTAATTCCTAACAGTTGTATCATATTTCCCCTCATCATTTTCAATCATTTCCTGTTTTAAACGGCAATTCGTTCAGTTTTGAACAAATATTTTAAAGCCACTACATAATATGTATTCCATAAATTCGTTTTTTTTTTAGTTTACGAAAAACACCACTGCTCTTTCTTCTTAAAAAAAAAACTTGACTTGTATACAAGGCTGGGAAAAAGGAAGTTGAAGAAAACGACTCAAAATGCCTCCGATCTCTCCAGTTTCTGTTCGCGAGACGGTCATCACATCTTTCTTCCAAAATAGCCCTTTCCACTAAGCTTCCTCCGTATCCCCCCCCCCCCCCCACCCTCCCATCATCCCTAAAACTCTGGAAGAAAAAAAAACTTGAGTCCTTTCTTCATTTCTCTACTCTTGCGACCCCAAGTTGCGACTCTTGCACATCATTCAATCCCCCCCCCTCTCATCCTCTCACCCATTTCTCCAGGGGCTCTGCCCCGGAACACACAAAAGTTTCGCGTTTCTGTTCCTCTCTCACTCCACCAACAGTAACAGCAGCAAGTTAAAGAAGAGTGAAAGGGGGGAAAGGGGTTAGCCCCGCTTACAAAGGCCCCTCCCCCTTACTTCCTCCCCCAAAGTCCTCCTTCTCCCAACCATTCGGTCATTTCGTATTCGCGGACCACACCACATATACTTGGGCTCTCTTGAGCTATGGTAGCTCCAACGTAGCTAGCGCTCCACTTGGCGCGGAAATAAAACTGTTTCTCTCGCTTTCTAGTAGAATGGTGTGAGAGGATACATCACACAATCACACGACCGAAGGGGTTGGAAAAAAAAGTAGTGGGGGGCGGGAGGGACAAGGGAATCAAGAGAAGAAAATTGAAAAGAAGCCAGGGGAAAATGTAAATGATGGTTTTAAAGTTGGTTCTCCCGCGCACGCGCGCGCGGCGTTTTTGATGGGGTTACTTTGGTTAAAGATTTTTTCCTCGGGAATGCTAATGAGATGCAAATGAGTACGCGAATGATAGCGAGTCGTTGTGGGGTTAGATTGATACTGTTTAAAGAGATGACAGGTTTCTAACCCTCCCCCTGTTCCCTGAAACCTTTCTCCTCTATATAAGATTGAAGAGTGTATTACGAAATCACACCTGACCTGGTTGGAAAAGAAACGAGTTCTCTCTACTATCGATTACTTGGTGACGATTTAATTACCTCGAACCATAGGAGTAGCTACAGCCCAATGTTCATACGAAGAGCCTTTTAGAAAATTCAAACTCTTTTATGCCAAAATTGATAAAATTTTAGTATTGTATTAGTTTTATTTTATATTTGTTTATAACATCTATCAAAAGTGACAGCTGAAAGTTACATGACTTGACGTGTGAATATGTAAAAGCACATATACATTGTAACAACTTTCTTGAATTTTAATGTAGACTCGAATAAACGTGATAAATACCACAATAAAACTACATTATAAACATTAAATAATATGATTATTACTCGGTGGTTCGGATAAATTTCTGCTGGGTGTATGTGGACAGAATTGGGTTTAACCATTGATTGGGGGCAAAGTACAATCTAACCGACACAGTCTTACTAGATCCATCATTGCGTCCTTGACGTTCTGTAATCTTCATAAGAAAATATATTGTACCTGCTATTAAGATACCACCTCAGCTTAGCTTCGGAGAGCACGAAACAAATAAACATACCTGTACTAAATACACTTAGACCTAAGAAAAGAAAAAATATTCATATAATATACTATAACTATTTTGAACTAACTAATGGAGAAATCATGTATATAATGGAACAATAAAGTTGGTTGATTTATTTATGTGTAATAACAGTAATATACCCCGCCTCTCCAGACGGCCAGTAATATACGAAACTAAAATTTCATACATTTTACTACTACTACTACTACTACTAATAATAATAATAATAATAATAATAATAATAATAATAATAATAGTAATAAACAGTATGGAATCATTAGTGATGAGAAGTTTCCAAGTACAGTCCAATAAAAATATAACCATAAAGAAATGTTATCTTTATTTTACAAACCGCATAAACTATTGAGGATCTGCTCCACATAGCCCACCTATGACAAACAATATATACTCCATTCATGGTAGGAATTACTCTCTGAAAGGTCTTTTTTCCTACCAATATCCTACTATATAATATATTTCTGGTAGGGAAAAAGACCTTTCAGAAAACAATTCCTACACTGAAAAGACTTTATATATATAACAATTCTAGATTGAGTAATGTAAATATGGTCCTCAGTAATGGAGGCGAAAAATTGACAGTCATATCTCCTTGGTGAGTAGCTTAGCGGTTGATAACTTTAGTTACCCTTACTGCACAAACTTATACTTATTATCCTGGGTAGGCCCAAAGAAAATAAATAAACAAAATCAGGAGGAAAAATTGCCACCAGTAAAAAAAAAAAATTGAAGTCTATTCTGAGTAGGAACTGGCTCACCGTTTACGTTTCTGTTGTAGTCAGAAGAATCTCCAGGGGTATTACAACATCACGCTTATACTTCCGTCAAATTAAGTATTATTTCGGCGAATGCAGAAATAAAGAAAAATCTTTAAAATAACTTTTACCAGCTTTACTTTGATTTGCCCCTTCTTAACAAACAATATTTTAGAATATGTGGAAATTGTCTTGGAAGGAGACGGACTCAAAATCAGGACGTCTTCTCACTTCCATATCCCTAAAAAAAAAACCTAACCCCCCACCCGACTACTTCTCTCCAAAACCCACCAGAAAAATACCTAACATCTCCCCTTATGGCGGCAAGTTTCCCCCAAAAGTTTAGTGTGTGAAGTTTAAAATTAATAGATATATTTCCCATTGTTAAATACAAAAAAAAAGGAAAGAAATCATAATTAACGTTTTAGACGGTACCCAGTGGGCCGCCAAAACTACGAAACTCTCTCCAATTACTTTATTACAATTGTTATTACTAGATAATTTTGCAATCCGTCGAAAAGACAAAGATGCCTATTTTCCATCTCCCTCTTCCCGGCAGCGCGAACCTGCATTCCGTAAACGGGTACACGAAGAGCTCAAAATGCTCAAAATGGCTTCCTGAGAAACCAATGAAATAATTAGAAGAAAAAAATAAAGCTCGACGAGGGAAGAAATAAGTGAAAGTCTACAAGGTAAAAATTAAATAAAGCAAAAATAAAAATATAAAACTTTGAATATTTTTTTAAAATTTACTTATAAGCCAGGAAACCATTTTAAACCATAATTAAAAATTCCTCTATTAATGGCCGGCTAAGCTGGCCAACCATAACATTATAAACAGATAGACTTAAAAAATATTTAAAAAAAAATTAAAACTGACTATACTAAATAAAAGTGATTAGAACAATAAAAATACAGGGGATTATTAAATTCGTTACAACATTCCAAGTAGCAAATTGACGATATGGGGTCAGGTTCTTGTTCTAGAAACAAGTTAAATAAGACACTAACAGCCAGAACAATGAAAATAAAAAGCACTACTGTATATATTATAAACAATGTAAGACTGTGAAAGTTTTTCCAATTCAAAAGTAGTTTTCTCTAGCTATGTGCAGGAATAAGTTATAAAGCAATTTTAGCGCTCCAACTTGAAGGAGCCGTTTTTTTTAAAACAAAGTTTGGAATGTTTGGTTTAAAGAAAGTTGTCAAGTTTATTCAAGCTAGTTGTTAAATTGGGTTAAGTAAGTTGGTCTTTGGCTACATTAAGTTTGGCTGGATTAGCTGTTTTGTATAAATTAACCCAAGTTAGCTAGTCTAGATTATTCACTATGTAAGAACTTGGTAGGAGTATAAACTTTGGTGACTTTTTTTAGTTTATAAATTTTTAAGCAAGAGTTATATCATGGCTTAATATAACAGGTAATAATGAGAAGGTTAATTTAGATTAAATGCACCCAAATTAGTGTAAAGAGGATAAGACCTACGCATAAGGTTTGAATACCAAGGTTCAGATAATGGTCCGAATATAGTTTTTCTACCATTTAATAAGTTTTCGTCACAACAAACATTATTTTGTTACTCGTATGAAAAAACTTGTTAGATTTAAATTTTGAACAATACTTTAAGAGTTATTAAAAAAACACTCGAATTTAAAAAAAACAGTCATTGGTAAATTAACCTTGAAATATGTTTTTAAAATTAAAAGTTACAATCTTATTAATTATTATTTATCACCGCGTCTTACTACCCGTTCGGGTTATACGCCTTAAGTACTAATTACGCTAATGGATTAGGAATTGGGAAGGTTGAATTAGAGGAAGTGAACCCGCATTTGCGTGGAGGGAGAGTGGAAAACCATTTAGGAAAAACCACCCCCAGTTCACCCGACCGAGATTCGAACCTCGATCTCCCCGTCCTCAGCAGTCGAGCTCAACACGACTAGCGCGTTAGCCAACTATGCCACCGAGGCGGGTAATCTTATTAATAACGTAAAAAACACTCCACACTTGTTTTGAACCAGATCGTTAGAGACATTTTAAAACAAGCTCAAACTATCAAAAGTTACTCATCAGTAAATTAGGCTTGATTTTGGTGTTGGAAAAAAATATGATTTCTTCTCGAAAAATGACCACATAGCATCTACTGATTTAAATCTTTTATGTTCACGAATACACTACTTTCTCTGTTCGATAAGTGAACACCATCAACACAATCTTACAGAACAGAGTTGTTTTTTTCCAATGGATGGATACATAGTTTTCAAAAGTTTTCTTATTGAATTGGCACACCAGTCATTCTCATCCAGATGGTGGTACAATGGGTTCCCATATTATTACAAATATGCTCTTAGCAAGATCTTCAGTTCCAAAACACGATTTAAAACATTTCTGTGAGACAGCCAATGTACCTCAGTGTGCATAACTAAGCAATGTTGTTTTGATTTCATGTAATTGCATAGTTGATCAGATAACCACGCCCTTAATGGTTTTGTTTTAGGTAACTAAGTTCACAATACAAGACTACCATTTTTTTTTTTCAATTACTCAAGCAAAGTTTGGAAAATATTCTTGTCCTCTTTGTATGTTTTTCAAAATCCTTTCAAAATAGAATTTTTATGATTGTGCCGTTATTGTGAATGAATGAGATGTAGGCAAGAACTGTTCTTTTCCATAACGTTATTTGCCAACCTACCATATATTTGCTTATATTTTCTAATTTTGGAAATAACTTACAATTTATTTTCGTTTTAAATGATGCACTTCAAAGTTCAGCCGCAGCTTAACGCGCTGTGTTGTCAGCGTGACAAAATAATACTATTTACATTCATTCGCAATAAAACGGAAGGAAGAAATTCTAACACTGTTTAAAATAATTAAAATAATGCATTTTAAGATAAGGAAGAACACTTATCTTTTTATTAACCATATTTATCCTTCTAAGAAGTTTGTTGACTCTTCTTTATTCATTTTCAATGTCGGCCATGATATATTTCAAGGCATGCGCAGATCTGTTAAACAAGTGAGTGGCGTGTCTTGTGATTATAAAAGTAAGAAGAAAAAAAAAGACGTGATGTAAATACCTCCAAACTACGCGCATTTCAATTTTGACCGATGGAAACAAACATTTTAATTCTTTTAAGAAACATTGTTCATATTCAATGACATATATTTCCATCTTTATAATAAATTTGCATTTTATTTTATATTCACCCCTAGTCCATAACCAACATTTTATCTTTTGTTTTAATGTATTAGTTTTCTCTTTGGACATGGAAGAAAAGAGAACATTTTTAAATTTGATTCCTGGAACACTTTTTGAAGAAGATTAGGGCCTTTTTCTGATGCGTCCTTAAAGTATAGACCCAAATATGTGTGTTTCATTAATACATTTATTTTAAAAGTAGAAACTTAGTTTAAAAGTGCGATATTAATATATCAATAGAAAGCTGAATATCTAGGGAAGAACTAGAGACTATTGATATAATAAAACTGTGGATTATTTGCAATTAAGCAGAATAATCAAATAGCCTACATTTTTGCTGTTTCAACACAACATATTCTCTTGGTGAGATCAAGCCAAATCTTCATCTATAAATATTTTTTCTTTCTCTCTTTTTTTTATCATCAAGAATTCAGGATTAATGTACAACTTAAAAAAAACTAAATATATTCAGACATTTTATTAAATCCTGAGCATTAATTAATATTTTATTT
This sequence comes from Timema cristinae, assembly GCA_039000515.1. Taxonomy (NCBI): domain Eukaryota; kingdom Metazoa; phylum Arthropoda; class Insecta; order Phasmatodea; family Timematidae; genus Timema; species Timema cristinae. The sequence continues at coordinate 20,195 of JBCFYV010003358.1, forward strand.
GATGTAAACATATTAATGCAAGTTTTTTCAACAATACTAAATATTTATTTTTTTGTTTTACTCAAAACTCCAATATCATACATGCTTATCCTATATTTTTTTTAAATTTTACTCTGGTATAAACTTCTAGATTTAACCATGTTCGGAGATTATTATTTTAATTGATTAATTTTATTTAAAAATAGATGTAATACAATATATTTTATTTTTATTTTTTCAGATTAGAATTGTATTTACTCGGAATTCCATAGGTAGGATTGGGATGTGGTAACAAGGAAACAACAATAAATAATAATAATAATAATAATAATAATAATAATAACACACACAAAAGTTTCAATAATTGTTTTTTATTGTAAATTAAATTAATAAATTTTATTCGGCGATCAATTTTGTTTAAATTGTTCATTTTATATTTTCCTTCAACTCTTGTAGAGATTTACAGCACACCATTGTTGTAGATAGGGTAATGTAGTTATTATTAACAATGCATCATCTAGAAAATGTTCCCGAGGGCACACAGTGATCTCGAGTGTTAAGGGTCATCGTGTCAGAGTTAGCCGAACTAAAGATACTTCTTTTTTAATTATTATTATTTTCTCATAGATCCTGGGAGTGGCACCCTATATATATATACATACAATTTTATTCATCTCGACAGGAGCTTTGTTATGTGACATAAAATTGGAAGACAAACTTGTATTTTTATTAGAATATGTCGAGTCATTGAATGGCTAATGTAAAATGTCTAATGTAGAATTATTCATACCTTGGAGAACATGTTTGTCAATATTAGCTGATATATCAATTATTATTCTGCGTGTTTAACTATCAAACAAAAGAATTTTCATAATTTCTCCCTCAGTATTATCAGCAAGTAAAATTTTCACAATCATACAACTGGCAGAACGAATCAATTTTTCAGCTAAGGTATGTGGGTTTGTCTGTTTGTCATTTGAAAAAAAAAAATCTTAGTAATTTCTGATGTTTGAAAATGTATAAGAATCCTTGATTGTGTTTGAATCTCTGAATAAAGCAATCTGGGCTCATTTTTTAAGATATTTTTTAAGTATCACAGATAATGCTAATTTAATTTTCAACATTTTTTTCCCGCTTTGTACGGACAATATGATCCGCAAACACAGAATTTCTATAATTTACACCAAAAAAATTGACATTAGTAATGCGAAAAGCATTTACAAAAATTAGTATTCTTAACATATCATATTGAAGATAATTTGTGGAAATGCTTTTATAATTACCAATGTCAAGTTAAAAATAATTAATGTTGCTCTTTCAATTAGTAATATTTTATGTTGTTTTGACAAGAATGGCAAAACTCTTTCGTTACCTTTTGGGTACCCAAAATTGTTCAAAAACTGAGCTATGAACGAACGCTCTTGGATCTGGTATGATGATGGCCTGTAATAAGTAAAAGATTTTATGTATATATATATATATATATATTTTACACATATAAATACAACTATACTGGGTCGGTGCTAGTTACCATTGTTTTGATGTGCCTTTAAATTCAAACAAATTTTAGAAAATCAAACAAACTTGGTACATACAACACATACACTCTATGCGTGTGTGATTAATACGAGATAATGTTTTAGCGAAACTCAAGCCTATAGTTTTCATATAATTAGTTTGACAAACTTATGGCGTTATTTTAAAGATACCTGATTTCAAAATATTGAATTTAAGTTATGCATTTTAAATGGTTTGATTGTTGTTTTTAAAACCATTTTTTCTCGTTTTTGTATTGGCACATCGCTGATATACTACGAATATTCTAAGCTCCAAAGCAAAACGATAAAATCCAACAAAAAAGCAAAGTTAGTCGGTAATTCCTCCCCCAATAAAAATATTTCACAGCATTCCGCGGAGCTTCTGGGAAGTTATGTATCCGGGTAAAGGAAAGGAGAAAGCCCGTGGAGTTTCTCCGAATAGTGAAATAACTCTTCTGAGTTCACCAAAATATAATATCGTTCGAAAGATAAGAAATGCTTGGCTGTGCTTTATAGTTTGTGTTCTCTCTCGGTCGGAATTCTGCACGTTCTTGTGATATTAAGTTTGATTTTTAATTAGTGAAATCACCCTTTTCAAAAACAAAACACACACTAATGAGCGATCAGCGAACAACCTGGTGAGTGCATTTATCTGAGACAATATACTTTATGTTAACGTTAATTTTATTTTAAAAATATAATAGCCTATACATAGGCCTATATTATATACTATTATTTTTATTTGCACTGCGTATTTCTACCCGTACGGGCTGTATGCACTTAAGCCAATGTGTAATGGTAGGGTGATTGTGAGATGAAATGGAGGACCTACAGTTTAACGTGGAATCCGAACCACGGTGGAGGCCTGCCATTCCACACATTCACAAGTCATGTTTAATACACGTCTTGTCAGAGGTTTGGCAATCAGATAAATTTGTACTGTGACCGAGGAATGAACCTCGGACCCCCAGCACAGAAGTGACATCTTACCCCTAGACCACCAGGTCACCTGTTATATACTACAGGGTCCACCTCGATAAGCGAGAAATCATCGCGTAGACGTTCAGCTCTAACGCAATATTTAATTCTACGATGCGTTCTTTCAAAATATGGATTACGCCAAAATAAAATAGGAAGATTCCGCCACGGCTCTTTTTTCTGAACAAAACCCATAGTTTGAGTTTTATAAAACAAATAATTGTGTGAAAATGTGACAATTCATTTTCAACTACTTTCTAAGCATATCTGAGAATTATGAGCAAGGGTTGATGAAAGGCGAAGGGCGAACGGGGGTAAAAGCCTAGAAAAATATAGTAGTGCCAGAAAAAAACACATACCATTGTATATTTTTTTAAGCCATGTGGCCTGTTTTCCAATTATTATTATTATTATTATTGAGGTTTAAAGGCCCATCGACACTCTAGGTCATTAGGGCCTTGAAAATATTAAAACCATAATAAAATCCCCATAGGGGAAAGAGATAAAACATTCACCATCTGAGACACTCCATAGGAGTGCTCAAAAGGATTCTTGGTATAAATTAAGTGATACACCTGCTAAAAAAAAACCACAAGTGTATACACTCAATAAAAAGACAAAACAAACATATTAAAATATAACACGTTAAAAAGACAAAACATGTTAAAATGATAATACGTTTAAAAAGACAAAACAAAAATGTTAAATTGTAATAAAACTGTTAAAAAGATCCAATATGAGATATTATCCAAAAGAGCCACTTTATAAAAGTGACTCAAATGGCATTAAAAAGATCCGCCTGGCGTATAAAACGGAGTAAACAAATAACTCCATCCGCACTATCGCGTAATAAAAAACGTAAAGTCACCTTTAAAATCAAGAGCCCAGACGGATAGGGGCTAGTTTGCGACACTCCACCAAAATGTGATGGGACACTAAGGGGAGTATCACAAAATCACACACTGGAGGTGGATCCCCTCTTAGTAAAAACTATGGGTCAATGCAGTATGCCCGA
>JBCFYV010003359.1:0-29763 GCA_039000515.1 Timema cristinae
GGTTATACACACTTACGCTAATGTGTAATGGTAGGGTGATTGTGAGATGAAATGAAGGACCTACAGTTTAACGTGGGATCCGAACCACGGTGGAGGCCTGGCATTCCCCACATTCACAAGCTGTATTGTCAGAGGTGAAGGAAGGATTTGGTAATCAGATAAATCTGTGCCGGGGCCGAGGATTGAACCCTGGCCGCCAGAACAGAAGTCTGACACCTTACCCCTAGACCACCAGGTCACCAAAGTTCCTTACAGATCCACTAGTTTGACCAGTATTGATTGGTATTGGCAACCAATTACAAGATGTACCTGTTCCAAAACGTTCCACAGCGAGACTATGTTCCAATTAACCATTCCATTAGTATCAACACATCCCTAACTCAATCCCCACCACCCCGTTTGTTGGAAAAAGAGCGCGACACTTAAATCTGATGGTACATTCTTATTAAGATGTTAGTTAAAAGATATTTTACCTCGTTTGACAGCTTCTTCGTAAGTAATACAACAAGGTTTGGAATCCTTTGCTCCCATGCTTCTCACCAAGAGAGCACCACCACTTCAAAAGAAATTAGTTGAAAAAAAATAATGAAAATATATGTAGGAACACATTACTCATCTTAGTGGTGTCATAAACAAGCATCGTATTAGAGTTAATGTTACATAATATTTCAGAAGGACAAATTAATGGTCATACCAAACTAGTTTACATAATCAAATCAAAGCACAAACCAACAAATAAGTTTATAAGCAACACGAAAATATATATGGCAAGACCTGAAGTTCAAACGTAACAACAAATTAAAGGATTTAGGTTAATAATTTAGATAATATATCATTGAAAATTAAATTTTATATCTGTAAATGTTATGTAAATGACAGAAGTACACTGAATAAATAACATACAGTGTATAGTAAATGACACCATTTTTATTTTAGAACTTAACTCAGTCTAGGCAACCCTAGCATTTATTTGTTTCATTCTATAATAGAGAAGAAGTTTTAGTTTGTTTTCTGAGAATCGTTGGCGTACATACATAATGTTGGCCTCTATCTTAAAAAATGTATTCGACTATCAAATTAGTATTGCACTATTTTAACAAATGCGTATTAATTATAAGCTTTAAATATATAAAGAGTTCAAATCATTACAGGTCATAAGCTATGAAGGGTCAAACTTATTATTTTATGGTTTTTAAGTACCATTCTTAAGACAAAGTAATGAACGTTTGGAGCTGTAATTTAATATAACTACATTTTCATATGAGGTATACAGAATGAAATATTAATAATAAAATGTTAAAAACAAATAATTTTTAATGTAAAGGAACTGTAAAAGTGGTAAAATTACATCATATTTAATTGTATATAAATACTCTTCTTTTAATGCCCATATAATTTTTAACATTTTCTACTACATAATGCCGTTATTTAGAATTACAGTAATTTGGTTTTTGTGTCTGACTATGCTTGTTAATCTTATGAGTGTGACAGTATTGATTATTGCAAAAATTGAGATGAAATATTTATTTCATGAAATTTCTTATTCTGGCTCAATCGATTGTAGAAAAAACACTGACTATCAAGACACATTTTTTTGTCATCCCTACAAAGATGGTGTCATATTACCAAACTATTCACTCATTCAAGAAAAGTGCAAGCTGTAGAGTGCCGAGTGATTGACGTTGTTCCTTTTATCTTTTTCAATCCATCCTCTCTCTTTTTCCTTGTGATAGTCATTTTTAGAGCTTGAGAAATATTCTACTTATAACTTGTGTATGATTTTTTACATATTTTTTTTAAATTTAAATATTACAATTTACTTCATGAATGTATGAGTTTTACTTGTCATACTGGCTTCAAATTAAATATTATAAAGTATATAAACAATGCAACAATACTGAAAATAGAGAATTATAATATATTATTTTATGTCTTATGAGTCGGGAGTGGAGACTTAGAAACCAAACATGTTTAAAATAGGAAGGCAAATTGGCATTAAAATTATGGGACCAAAGCACCTAAATAGTCAAGGAAAATCAATGATACAATAAGCAATGTAAAATTGATTTCATTACAAGCTATTAAATATGGCCATTTTTTATTTTATTTAGCAGTGCAAGACCACCCGGTCGGATTATAAGCATACGTACTAATAACACTAATGTGTTAAGAATTAAAACCTCCTTAACAAGATTAAGGAGAATACAGGAGGTCCAAATATAACAAAAATATAATGGAGCAAAAAGGGGCAATAGGAGCGAGTACTTGGAGTTCTTTGCTTTGATTGTCTGTAGCCAAACATTCAAAACTCAGACCCCGCAACTCCCACCCGTTGTGGAGTTTAATACGAAAAAGGTATATCTCCAGAAATAGATAAAAGAATGAAAATTAATCTAAAAAAAAAGTACACCAAAATAAGGACTCCATCTATAACACAACATATAATAAAATACCTAGGATATGGTGGATTAAAAGTTATTAATAAGAATAGGATTTTTTTTGTTGGTATTTATTTGACAGGCAATCAATCCTTTGAGAAAATATATAATTAATATAATGCGACAAAATGACATATACGAGATATCTGAGACATTATCAACGTATGCAAGCAATTATATATATATATTATATAGGGAAAACCTACAAGATTTATATTATTCAACAAATATTAATCTTTTAGTTATAGATCGCCATTATCATAAACTAACCCATTACTGTAAAATGGCATTGATCACTTAAAAAACAATATCAAGAAAATTAGTTACGAGTTCATATGTTACAAAAGAAAAACAGATCCTCAAATAAGTTATCCTTAAGATTCGGATGGACATCTCGAGGTTTGGCAAATCTCTACTCCAAGTAGTACCATGTGCTAACACCTCACCGGAGCTGCGCTGCTGTAGCTAGGGCAGTAACAACACCAACCCCTCTCTCCCCTCTAATACTCAACCTTCCCCTTTCGGAGTGTCATTACTCCAGGCCGCCGCCACCACCACCCCTAATCCTTTCAATTTTGTTGCTTACTACAAAACCAAAGAAAAGCTATCATGATGATGCTCTCTAAGGCAGCGGTGTATAATAAACTACGGCTCACGGGCCGCTTGATGGCCGCACGCAATTGTAAAATTGTTGTGATTTTACTAACAAAAATGTCAAATTAAATAGATAATCAGTGCATGTTTTTAAACATTTGAACAAGTGAGCAGGCTCGATTATAATGTTCCATGTGTAAGAGCAAATCAAATGAGCTCCAGTTTGATTTAATCAATCTTCAAGCAAACAATGCTCTAAAGGAGACTTTTAAGAATATGAAACTAACTGAATTATATGCATCACTTGTAGAGAAAAGCTTAGTAATTAGAAAACGTTTACCAGAAATATGTTTTGTGTTATTTGCTTCTACCTATATATGTGAACAGGCTTTCTCATGCGTGAACATTAACAAAGCAAAGAACAGGTTACTCAAATCTACAAAGTGTTTTGCGAATTGAGGACGAACAAGCTGAATCCTGACTTCGACAAACTCGTGCAGATTTTGGACAGTTGCATAAATTCCATTAACGATAGCAATTTGAGTAGTTATTAATCAACATTTGCTAGGTTAAGCATTAACATGAGTACATGACATATTTAGTTCTATTTGTTATGACACATTAGACTTTATTTGCTACTTTTTTGTTTGTCAAACTTTATGGTTATATGACTAATATAGGCAATTTTGCGTGAAAATAAAGTTGATAATTTAGTTAATTTAGATTTTTGTTACATGCGGCCCACTAAACACCTTACAGATGTCCATGTGGTCCTCGAGGAGAAAATTTGCCCACCTCTGCTCTAAGGAGTAGTGTGGAGTTTCGAGCCGCAATCTCGGTGTTTTGTTAGAATGTCGTCCCAAGTCAAAGGACAAGGGCTCCAAAGTACAATATTTTAGTTACCCAAGGAAATCACTATTTACAATAAATGGTGACATTTTTATTTATTTTATCTCTTACCCACTGTATATCATTATTATTATTAGTACCGCGTCTTACTACCCATTCGGGTTACACGCACTAACCCTAAAGTGTAATGGTAGGATGATTGTGAATGAAATGGAGGACCTACAGTTTAACGTGGAATCCGAACCACGGTGGAGGCCTGGCATTCCCCACATTCACAAGATGTCTTGTCAGAGGTGAAGGAAGGGTTTGGCATTCAGATAAATCTGTGCTGGGACCAGGATTGAACCCCGGACCCCAGCACAGAAGTGTGACACCTTACCGCCAGGTCACCCTACCTACTGTAGAAATATATAAAAATTTTTCTTTCTTCTTCCTAATATTAAAAAAATTGCCCTTTCCTTCTGTTTTTTTCATTGACTAGTTTTTTACGGTCGATACTTACGCTATTTATTTAAATACATGATAAAAGGAGGTAAGAATTAAAATAAGTGTACCAGCATTTGGTTGCCAGAAAAAAAAAAAAAGTGAAAATCACACTTTGTTCTGGTGATGGACTGTTAAAAAAATTGGAACTATCTTTAAAAAAATATTGAGTCAGAAAAAGTGGCCTAAGTTGGCGAAAAAACATTTTTTAATCTTTTTCAATTTAATAGAATTTACACACTTCACGCCTAATTTACTTTACAAATACTGTTAGAAGTTTCATATTTTCATTTTTTAATCATGAAAATAGATTTTGACAAAAACATTGTAATATAGCAAATGTGTTCCATTTGAATAAGACTCGCAACAGTGAGTTGAAAATGGTTGTCAGACGATTCAAATAACGCAAGAAATTCCTCAAAGAGCACCCAACTGTCCAATTCGAAGATATGGTATTTTTGTGGAAATGGAAAGACAGAATGAACACTTTTTTTAAGTAATAAAGTTACACATTTGTGCTATGTAGACCCAAAAAATATTTTATTTTCATCCTAATTTTTTTATTACTTTACTTCTATGTGAACTGGTTCATCGACCTATATTCTCTCTTACTCTTATAATAATAATAATAATAATAATAATAATAATAATAAGTAATAATAATATTGGCGTTTACAGGCGTATCGACACAAGTGGAGGTAATGTAAAGTCATCAAGATTATTTTACTCGTGTTAATGTGCGCACGATTCATAATTTCTGAACTTTTTTTTTAAACAACCTTTATATATGTTGTGTGTGTGTGTTATGTGTGTTTTGTGTGTTTGTATAGTTTAAAAAAAATATTTAAACTAATATAATTAGATGAATATTTTTGGGGGGCAGAAATAATAGCTTTGACACACATGCCCCTCTCACCCTAAAGTAAATTCCTGGATGCGCCACTGATTCTTAATAACTTTAAAACACACAATATTTTAACAAATATTATTTGGAAATATGTGGAACAAACTACATGGGTATGGTGTACAGCAATTAATTTACATAATAATGAATAAAGTAATTCCAATAATATAGCAATAGAATTCAAATCATTTAAAAACATACATATATTTATATAAGCTTATTAGAACCATACTAGTGAAATCTTCTTCCCACTCAGTTCATATCTGACCAAATAGATGTTCTGTTAATTAACTTGGCATTATTTGTTCATTGGTGGTGGCTGAACAAAAGTTATCCTCGGAGCGAGACATTTAATAGGTACATATTTAACTAGCTATGTTTAATCTAAAAACACTCCACGAGTTTCCTTTGCACTTAATATAGTTAGTAAAAGGTAACAATCTAGATAAACAAACTACATTCTTATGAACAACTTACAACAATAAAATAAATAAAAAATGCTGAATAGTTACAAATATAGAAAGATGCATAGGTCCATAATACTTACTGTGCTTAGCGTAAGTTTTATCAACCACTTACAACATTTTAAAACAAACTACTAAAACAATTGAACAGTTACATAAATAGAAAGATATAATACGTTCATTAACTTAATAGCTTACATTAACTAAAACAAAAATTGCAAAATAATTGAAATAATTACATAACTATAAGGAAATAATCTGGTCAGCCTCTAAGCTTTAATTTAATAGCACCAGCTGTAATTATGAACTGAACCGCAACAAAAAATATACAATAAATCCATTAAATTGCAGCGTAATATTTATTAATTGTTTAAAATAAAAACGCATATATAGGTGCCATTTTCCTATTTATTTTCTTTTTCTGCATTTCTGCTTGAGCTTTGATAATGTAGAGTGCGTTCCTTATGGGCATTGACCTGGGGAACCTTGGATCCACCAACTCAGGAAGCAGACAGTTCATAAAAAATGTAGTTAGCTTGTCTTCCATTTCTGACTGCCAAAAGCCATCGTCTCGTTTCACTTCCACAAGATGTAAGCCAAGGGGTGTCCATAAACCAAATACACAATAGCTTCTTCTCGTGATGTGTAACTGTCCTTGAACTTGATAATAGTAGTCGTGCTTTTTGTTCATGACAATCATACCATTATCTTTTTTGAGGGCTGCGAATTTACCCAGGTGTATTGCTTCTGTTGGATGCATAGAAGCTATGGAAGGTGGGCATTTAACTTCAACAATACCTTGACCATCGTTGAGTATACCATCTGGTGTTGCCCCAAGGAATGGGAGACTTTCATCCACGAACAGACCACAATTATTTACCTTTAACCCTTTAGCAGCTTCTACCTCCTGAAGTGCTCTTTCTTCATATTTTACCCCGTACTCCATGGATGTAGTTGATAAACCTTTGCTATACAGCATTTCTTGAACCAATTTCTCACAGCCTGTGTGTGGACGTCTTTTACATACTGTTCCAAATCTTGATGCTGTAATCCGCTTTCTTCTTTCTTCTAGCCATTCTCCATTGTTTCTTTGTAGGATAGTAAAGCGTTCAATTTTTTTTTCGTTCATCTTCTCTTAAGGTTAAAGAACTAATAAAAGAATCACATTCTAACTTAAATTGTACGTCATCCATATCAGGACGTTGCACACGTGGTCCATAATCCTTGTCGCTTTTCGAACAAAGATTAAAAATCTTTTTTGCACATGTCGGTTTATCTTGGCGTTTGATCCTTTGAGTGTCTACTTTCCTTTTGCGACGCATCTCCGTTGACTTGCAGTACGCTCCGGGACTCTCTCCATACATACTTTTGTGTAGTTGGTACTGTGTCAAACCACTGTTGTGCTGGACCACTGCTGCTGCACATCTTGCTTGATAGCTCCTTCCAAGAGAAAAATTTATCCGTTTACCACGACATATTTAGCAACTTCATGATTATAATGTTCTGCAACGTTGCTATCTACATCTTCAATAAGACTTCTTGCATTATTGGCCAAGAATGAAGTGGCATCAATAATTCTATTATAAATTCCCGTATTTTTGAGATCTTGTACAACTGTGGGGGACATGTTGCGTTTTTCTATTCTATCACAAAAATAATTGCGCTCAACGTCATCTCGAATGATTCCCAAACACATGGTCAGGACCATTGAGTATGTCAAGTTTCAGTTGATGAACTCTATCTAGATCAAATGTATTTTTTCGATGCTTTATTGCCATTGTAACAGCATTCCGCAGGCGGCCAACGTTATTTGCAACTTTCTGACGAAGAACAAAGGGGAAACGGCCTTTGGAACTGGTTTACAACTATTTCTCTTATTTTGTTGCAGTAATTTCTCAAAAGATGATTCCGACACTCAACTTTTTCCACTGTAATGTGTTTGTAAGGCCTAGCATCCAATATTTTCTTGTAAACACTACTGTCGCCATCAGCAATAAGTCTATTATATCTTACACCATACATGGTTTCACTGGTTAAAAAGCCATCGAGTATAATCCCTGCCTCCATACTTGTTGAACTCTGGTTGGTACCCCAATTCTTGTAACACGAGTGACCTTTTGGTTCTTCTTTTCCTCTTTCTGCACGTATGCATAAAGGGGCAATACTTATTTTTGACCCAATGAATATTACTTTTCGGGTGTAAAATCCAACAATGGCAGCCTGAAAATAATAAATTAAAAAAATCTAATTGAATGCATTCAGGGAATATTTAAATAAGACACATATTTTACAAAATGCCATTAAAATTTATATATGTGATTTTTATGTATTAAATCAAATATTCTCAAAGTTCGTCCAGGAGGTCCGTGAGATCGTCCAACGAATCCGTGACATACCTTTATATTACTTTTAGATCTTATCAAATCTTATATAATAGGGTTAAACAATGATGTATACTAAACACAATCCCGACAAGAGATGATGTAGCCAATGTTGGAATAAATTTTATTAGACTCAGTATTTTCAATTTTAAAAGGATATGTTTCCGAATATGTATATGTTTATTATGTGAAGTTGTAACGTTGAATATGCTTTGTTACGATGGTATAGTTGAGGTTGATAGTGAAAGTTGGTCGGGGTAGAATTTCCATTATTCACGGTTGAAGCAATTGTAAGAATATGATGGATTTACCCCTATAATATTATATAAATGTATGATTATAATATATTATTTAATAATCATTTATCCTACATCTAGGGTTCCCATAATCATCTGTTCCTTAGTTAGGGGGTTCACGTGACTAAGAAGTTTGAGAACCACTGTATGATATGATATGTATCATTTACATAGTATTATATATTATATACGATAGTTGTATTACATAATATATATATAGATTAAATTATATATATAGTAAAAGATATACATAATATATATTTTGCTATACATAATGCATTGTATTGATTACACACATATTATGTAATATATATATATATATATTTAGAATAATTACGTTCTTTGTCAAGTAGGCCTACTTATTAGTAATTTTTTTGTTTTAATTTTTTAAATATTATCGACTTAATATAAATGAATAAGTCAAATTAACCACTTTGCATATTATGTGTCAGTACCAATAAAGATTAAACACAAAGACAAACACTAGCGTATTTTAAAGAGTAAAGAGACCTATATATTTTAAATGCCTCTGTTACTACTCATGTGCGGGACACATTGCTCTACTCAGAGACTCCACAGCCAAGATTTGTGCTTACTAAGGCTGAAGAACTCACTACAGTATTTAAGTACAAAATATGTGATATTATTATTAAATGTGTTCTTACCACACCAGATAGGGAGCTGTAATTGGTACGGTATGATCTTTTCGCCCAACTACTATCTGCCACAACGGTCAAGAGGGGAACACCGTCTTTGTCTACATGACCCGCTTCTTTGCTTCTTCAATCTCTAACTGTACAGCTTCCTCCATCTCTTTTTGTGCAGTTTTTTCTAAAGCATCGGCTAGTTTGTCATGATATTTCCGGAAAGTCTTATAGGACATAGTTGGAATATTTAGTGTGGAGGTTATTTCCTCTAACTGTGCGTGTCCACCACCAGTAGTTAGTGTGCTCGATACGGAGGCAGTGTTGACGTCCATTACATTCAAATTTGGCTTATCTGTCCACAGAACCTGCTCTATTTTGCACAGTTTACATTTAAAAGTAATTCGTGATTTCAACCCATAACACTTTTCTTTGATAGGATACATGTCTTGAAAGGAACAATTGGTTAGAGGGTGATGGCTCATTAATTGTATTTGTTTGAATAAAAAGGAAATATCTACAATTCTTCTATCGTGTAGTTCAATGTGATCTGCATCAATTACATCTTCTTGCACTTTTGAAACAAGAAAAGTATGCTCTAACTCAGATGTATCATCGTGTGTTTGAGACAAATCAGATTCTTCCAGAGATAATGTGGAAATAAAATGAGAAGATCCAGCAAAATTTATTTCGTGCTGCGAACCAGTATCAACACCGGGTGTGAACCACTTGCTTGATTGACAACATCGGAAGATTCTTCTGAATTGAGTTTTGATCTGGGAAAAAATAAATTGTAATTATGTTCCAAACTAACCATGCCAAGCCCAGCAAATATTTGGATTGGTGCAAACAATAGAACTCTTTTCTGTTGAACAATGTTGTTTAAATATTACTTTTTCTCAATATATTCACGATATTATCATAGTAATAACAATAATTTAAAAAGGAAGTTGCGTGTGTATCCCTAGTTTAGCCAGTATCAAATTAAAGTTCGTATACTCGAACATATTTTAGAATTGAAACTGTACGTTAAATTATCACTTTTAGAATTTGTAGATGTTAAAAGAGGGAGGAGGGGGAATTTTGAAATTGTAAAATGGACTAGTTTAAATATATATTTTGTAAAAAGAATAAGCAATAATCTGACAATAATTTAGCTACTTTTCATTCAAACTGTTTCAAAAACATGAAATAAAACCGATAGTTCAAAACAATAGGGTTATTATTTAGCACCACGTCTTACTACCCGTTGGGATTATACGCTTTAAGTACTAATTACGCTAATGGATTTGGAATTGTGAAGGTTGAATTAGAGGAAGTGAACCCGCATTTGCGTGGAGGTAGAGTGGAAAACCATTTAGGAAAAACCACCCTCAGTTTACCCGACCGAGATTCGAACCTCAATCTCCCCGTCCTTGGTGGTTGAGCTCAACACGACTAGCGCGTTAGCCAACTACGCCACCGAGGCGGGTATAGTGTTATTCAATACTAGATTAAGTAATCTAACGTTTAAAAAAAAATAGCATTCATCTTGGATAAGTTTAAAATGAGCATACTGAAACATTGTTTATAGACTAAAAAAAATTACTATTTTAAACAAGCGTATTTTTTCTTCAGATTCCATAGTAAAAACATAATTTGTTTGTTACTTCTCTCCTCAACTGGTAAATTCTCAACCTGTGATTAAATGAGCAATGATGGAGGAAAGAATAGAAGGTACCAAAACACTGGCAAAAGTTGTTTAAATAATGAAGCAATAGTTGGCATTATAGTAAAATATTTCAACTATACTTTATTGTTAGAAAAACTTACCATAGAAAGTTTAAAATAATATATTAATTATATATATTATTATTATTATTATTATTATTATTATTATTATTATTATTAATATATTATTATTTATAATATTATTATGTTTAACGACGTGCGAGACATAAAGAGGCCATTAACGTAAAATCACCATAATTAAAGTAACTCAAAACTAATTATATGAAATAAAATAAAAAATACAGTAAATGCAATTTATTGAGAGGGCATGGCTTGGTGAGAGTGAAGGAGAATTAATGGATGATAAATTAAATGAAGGGGGAAAAAATTAAACATGAAAGTCATATCCTCTTATAAAAATCTTCTAAGTGTCTTGCCTCCAACGAAGGAACGTAGACCCCCTCCACCCACACCAGCGATCAAGGTCATGAAGTTCTTAGGGAGAGTAAGGGTGGGGACGTACACTCACTGGCATACTTGTTTTGTTCTCCTTTGGGGACCATGTACATTTATACACTAATACAGTTAAACAAGTTGTTCTATATAGAGGCCTATTATATAAAATGCAGTGACATAGTCTAAGGATAATGTATGATAGAGAATGTTATATCAATTGTTTTATGGCCAAATTGTCTATGCATTCAGGAAATGGCCATTTGTTTGCGTGGACCAGAGTCCCCATTTAACCCACTTCCCCACTATCTAGAAGGTTGAATTTGGTACACAGCTTCCACTAGTGGACCATTTTAATTTATTAAATCTTGAGATTTCATAAATAAAGCTTTTAACAACAACAAAAAATTCTTTGTCTCTTCGTCTAGTCTCTCCTTTTTCACCCCCTCCATCCCCATAGTGTCAAGTTACTAGTCTAATGCATTATAATCTGACAATCTTGTGTGTAGAAAATCCTCTTACTTGTCAGAGCAAAATGCTTAATTTTGAACTATCATTTTGTATTTAAAGTTTTATTTATTTTTAAATAAAATTATATTTCTTGTATTTAAGTAGATATTAAATTGCATTTTTTTTAGTGCAATCATTCATATTCCGTTTACAAGTTAAATTGAATGAAAAAAAAGTATGTTATTGTTAGGGTGTTTTTTTTCTTGGGGTACAGTAGACAAAATCAACCTCATATTAAAGTAGGTATCCATCCGAAACTTAAATAAACATAACTTGTTAAATTTAGTGTCATTATAGCAATAGCTTAAAATGTTAACAAAAGTAACCTACACACTTTTATTATCATGTGAGCTACTAAATACATATTGGGACTATGTCTTAAAATAAATTGGCAAATGCAAGCAAACATTATAGCTGTAATGTCAGTAAACTCCGGCGCAAATGTTGAAAATAACATCCACCTCCGCCCCCAATATGTATTCGTAATCACATCCAAGAAATTCACATGATATCCTGGGATATATTTTGATTTAATGACAAAAATAACCCTCACTAATTTATTACATAATATTGTATGTAATTAACCTATTCCATATAATAATGTTTGTATAGTTTTAATCGATTAACCGAACGTGTGAAGAGGCATATTGGAAATAATATTGTTAGATGTGTTGTCGTTTTTGTTTTATTTTGGCAAACATTTATAATTAAAATACAATATCCTTTATAAATGGCCCACAAACTATAATTTATATCTTCCGTGTTGGTTACCAAGGTAGTTGAGAGGAAGTGATCCTGCATTAGCTCATAGAGAGGATGGCAAACCACTGATAAATCACACGTGATAAGCCCCTCTAATTAACCCGGACCCGGACGAGATTCGAACCTTGACCTCACCGACAACAGCGATAGAGCGCAATGCTATACAAGCATATTAGTCTACTCAACCACTGGTGCGGGTAATATATATATATATATATATATATATATTACAAACACCAACACTATACAAAATAGTAACAAAATAGGTATTATTTTTTGACTAACTTTTTCCTTTGGTAGTGTTTCTCCAAGTGTTTCAATTTCCTTTTAGCTGGTTTCCTGCTCAGTAACACAGATTTTCTGTTTCCCTTGCGGGAGTATCGCCTAGAATATTTTTCTTTGTTAAAAAACACCATTACTATACAAAAAGTTTTTATCTAATCAAATAATCACTGTATATTGTTACACAAATTATTGATAAGGTAAACAGAATCAAGCCTACTCTATAAATAAACTTTTAACATAAATCATGCAAATACATCAAAAGGAACTTTTTCAAAAACCGAGGCTTGGAGGTAATAGTAGTAACAAGGTGACAGACAGACAGTTAGTGTCCAGTCCAGGGTTTTACCTGAAGGAGAAATAAATGTTGGAAGGGAAGGGGGAGTAGCATGGCTTACAGAAAAAAAAAGATGAAAAGATAGTGAATGCCAAAGAGGGGTTGGGGTGGAGAGGGGGAGGCGCTTCTGAAGACAGAGCATTCTACCAGGCAGCTACTGAACTTTTTCAACAGTTCAGACATGATTTAATTTGAAAATATCAAATTTTGTGCCCGTTATTGTATTGTAAATATTTGTCGTGTATGATCGAACATTATCTTATTCTCTATAATAATATGATAACTTCAAAACTATATTCTTGTGTTTCATGTTTTATTTAATTTAAATTTAATTGAAATTACGTCTTATTGTAAAGAAGTAAATATAAACTTGTAACTTTTTTATTAATATAGTTCATTTTAAATTTACAAGTTTAATGCAATGCAAAAAACCGCATGTTGTTACTATGCATATTTTTTAAGCAATAGCCGGCACAACTTTATCGTTCTTATATAGTAGGTGTCCATCCGAATCTTAACTGGATAGTTAAAAAATATTACTCCTAAAAATTTAGAATATAGGCCTAGACCACAAAATATTTATCTAGAATTCTACCCAAATATTTACTTTCCCTTTTCTTTTTTTTAAACAATTATACAATTTTACCATAATAACAATAAATTGCAAAAGTTAATGTTGAGACGTCATGGATAAAATAAACTATCATTTAATATTAGAAGTATTACTAAATCCATGAACATATTTAAATTTATAATCGAAAGACCAAATAATACAATATTCATGAGATTCAAGATCGACTCTTTTGTCAATGGTAACATATCGTAAACATCCCAAAGTTTATAGTCGATTTCTTTAATTATCGAAGAACAAACAACAATCGATCATCGATATAGATGTATCGATCGTGTAACTAATTGACTTAGAAGTGAAATCGAGCATATTTTCAATTATTATAAATTTAAAATATAATTACCAAAAAGAATTTTGACTAAGAAATTTACATGATTTAAATAAGAAATATTAATGAAGCCGAATATAAATTTTGACCTTACATTTTATATTAATCGAAGCTACAGCTTCTCCTGCTCCCAACTAGATCAAGTCCAAGAGTGACGTCTGATCGCTCAGATGCCATTATAATATTCAACGCAACCCAGAAAAAGAACGACGGAAAGGGGGGGGGGGCACACATGGAATATTCGGGAACCACACACACACATCGAGAAATTTCTTTACAGTTCAAAGCTCCTCCTAAAGTAGAGGTGAGTAGAACATCTTCACAACAAAAGTTCTTTGTCACTAAGATCTTTGGCCAACAGGCCGATTTTACAATCGAGGGTCAGTATTAAATCCAACGTGCGGCTGAGTAGGTGTGTTTGATAGTAACTCGCGTTAGTGTTCCTTATTGATGTCGGCTGTAGTATGATGGGGTATGTTTAATTTATTTTATTTGTATACTCGCTATAGCTAAATGCTACAAATTTAAGGTTGAATTTAGATTAAATGTAGCCATACTTGTGTGGAGGAGAGTGGAAAACAATTTTAGGAAAAAACACTCCCAAAAACCAACCGGGATTCAAATTACGATCTCCTCGTCATTGGCAATCTAAGCTATTACAAGAGCTACGATTTATAACATGTGGCCATCAAAGCGGGCTTACAGGCAGCTGACAGTTCTGTCAATCATTAGCTATTTTATAGATTTCCGTAGTGAAATTGGATCTATTGTTAGATGTTTATATAATTTTAAAAGCTTCGTTCTACTATACATGATGTCAAGGAACTGAATTTCAGATTTGCCTTTTCCAAATAATTTAGCCATTTGTCCTGCAATAGCATGCAGTTTCGGAATAAAATCGATACCATAGGAAAATAAAGAGAAAGGACAAAGTCGAAATAGGCTCTTAAGCATAATGTTATATGCACTTTTATAATGTCAGGGTTACACATTATTAGACATGATCATGTTCACATTTTAATGATATTTTCGCAAAGGTTTATTAAGTTACTCTTGAAATTGCGTCCACGTTTGATGTCGTAGCGAACGTTAGTGGTGAGGGGTTCTCAACACACCTCACAAGGCGTCCAGGATCTGGCACTGCCACCAACCTAGTCTTACGAGATAAAGTTTACTACACTAGGCCCTCCCGCATGTCTCATTGTCCTATATGAAAGTAATAAATCAAGATGATAGCTTATGGTTAGATGACGTATAATTAGAACTACTTACTCAACTTGAAGCAACTTTAGTGTTATAAGCCTACGTCAATACAAATTCTGTAAGATGAAAAGGTGGAAGTCTCTTCCGTGTAGGATGAGTTCGTTTACATTTCACTTCAAAAAACTCATTGGAGTCGTCATCCTGTGGTGTCTCCCCGATGCATGGAGTACTCTCCATTTTGGTATCTTTCATTGGTTCTTCGGTAAGCTCCTCATCTCCATATTCGGCCTTATTGTCTGGGGTATCCTTACCACCCCATGACTTCAACTGTGAAACATGGGTGATAGAAGCATAGAGTATCTTACTGCTGTCCCCCTTTAGTTCAATTAAACGTTGGGTGCTGCCATTTGGAAGTACCTGTGTCGTCACTTGTGGACCTCTATATTTAGAAAGATAGTTTAGGCTCTCCAGTGTGTATGGGTGCTCATTTTATTACTACAAGATCCCCGACTATAAACTTCACACCTGTGAATCTTTGTTTGATGAAGTAAATATTTTGGTGTACTTGTTCGGATAGGATTTTTCAACGCGCTTTTTCTTGTAGTAGATTTTACGGTTACCATGGATTGTTGTAAATCACATCCGTAAGTTTCATAAGTGTTCCATAATTGTATCTTGGACAGTAACCACTTAGTATTTCAGATGGCGTCTTTCCAGTGGTCTTGTTTACAGAAGAATTTAAGTCTTGCTTTATCTTCTTAAACTCTTTGTCCAATCTTTCTGATTCTGTCGTTGAATTCTAAAGGATATAGTGGGGGTATTGGCTTGGTAGCTTTGGTTGACACATTCCACTTGACAATTTGTTTGGAGGTGTCGTGAAGAATTAAGGACATGATTTATTGCACGTGACTCTCAAAACTCAGCAAACCTATGGGACGTAAAGCATGTCCCTTTGTCCGTTATTATTTTCTCTAGAAGTCCGTAATTATCGATGAACTCTTCAAAATGCTTCAGCACAATATTGGTTGATGTATCTTTAGTTGAATAAATACTCAGAAACCTAGTTAGATTGTCTAGTGCAGGGATCCCCAACCCTGTGACAGCGGGCGCCATGGCGCCCGCCGAGCCTTTAGCGTCTGCCCGCCACTTT
This sequence comes from Timema cristinae, assembly GCA_039000515.1. Classification (NCBI taxonomy): domain Eukaryota; kingdom Metazoa; phylum Arthropoda; class Insecta; order Phasmatodea; family Timematidae; genus Timema; species Timema cristinae. The sequence goes on from JBCFYV010003359.1 coordinate 16,420, forward strand.
TTGGCTACAGCTGAAAAGTTCTTGACTAATAATTTTAATCTGTCACTTTTCCGACAAAAATCAATTTTGTGCTTATCTCCAGGTATGCTGTTCTCAAGAAGTTGGTGATTGAAAGCCTCCCTCTTTCCAATACCTCCCTTTCATTCTTCTTTCTTTGCTGGCTCATTTACAAAGTGTACTTTTACTCGGAACTATCATTCTAATGGTTTCAAGCTGAATGATTTTACTTTTTCCTAATCTCAAAGACCTAACCCCTTTCATCATTCTACCCACACTCACTAATACCATGATAATACTTCCTTTTTCCATTGTAAATATCTTGACAGGGGTCTACCCAACTTTGATGCCTGAATAAACACAGAATAAATATATATTTTAAAAATGTACCTAAGTCCCAAAATGGTGTTGAGTAGTTAAATATTTCCTTGTGTCGTTATTTTGGTCTTGTTAAAACCATAAATAATGCAGTTTTTATTTGTTTTTTGTTTTTTCAACTTGGGGGGTTGAACCCTCCTCCTCTTCCCCCCTTGGCTACACCCTTTAGTTGGAAACTTAACACGGCCGTTGACCAGTTGACCGGCCGTGTGTTTAGCGGTGAGGCTGACCTTTGAGCCTGGCCTGGAGGGAGTTAGTAGCTACTTTGCAGTGTAAACCAATCATGACAATTTCATCGTAGTTCATGCTCTATTCTAGTTAAATACTCATACATTATATTATTGGTTTTTCATACTTATTTTTTTAAAAATATTACAACTTTTATTCAAAAATGAGTGCATCAAGTAAAAGAAAACGAACATATAATTTTAATACTGACTGGGAAGAATCGTATTGTTTTGTCAATTTTAAAGATAAATGTGTTTGCTTGTTGTGTGGAAGTAGTATTTCAGTGCCAAAAAAACATAATGTTGAACGTCACTTCCAGACTAATCACGCCTCTTTTGAAACTAGCTATCCACTTAAATCTGAATTAAGAAAAAATAAATTAAATCAACTAAAATCAAACCTAACTGCCCGGCAGTTGGTTTTCACAAGACCCATGGTAAAACATAAAAATGCCACTATTGCTTCTTTCATAATGTCTCACTTGCTCGCAAAAAAGAAAAAACCATTCCTGGATGGGGAGTTGTTAAAAGAGGCCTTTCTGACTGGAGCTGATTGCTTGTTTGAGGGGTTTTCTAATAAGCGTGAGATTATGTAAGCGATCCAAGACTTACAGCTATCAGATAACACCATTACAAGAAGAATACATGCAATTTCAACTGATATGCAAACTCAGCTAAAGAATGACTTGGAAATATGTGAATGGTTCTCATTACAATTTGACGAGTCAACAGATATAGCTGGCCAAGCACAGTTGGCAGTTATGGTAAGAATGGTATTTAATGATCTCACTACAAAAGAAGAGCTATTGAAAATATTGCCAATGAAAGGACGAACAACAGGTGCAGATATCTACAACACATTCAAAACATATACCAAATCAATAGATATGCCTCTGCACAAGCTATCTGCGATCACCACTGACGGGGCACCTGCGATGGTGGGTAATACCAATGGATTTATTGCCCTGTGCAAGAAAGATGAATCATTTCCGAACTTTATGTCATACCATTGTGTTATTCATCAAGAAGCCTTGTGTGGCAAAGTACTTTCATTTGAACATGTTATGAAAATAGTTATAAAAATAATCAACTATATTAGAGTAGCACCTTTGCAGCACCGACTTTTCAAGGCCCTATTAGAAGATTCTGAAGTTAAACAGCCCGATCTTATACTACATACAGAAGTACGTTGGCTCAGTAAAGGTAAAGTTCTTACAAGATTTGTAAGCTTGATTGAAGAGATAAAAACATTTCTCAATACCAAAAATCTGAATTACGATCAACTAAGTGACTTTTGCTGGTTGGTTGATCTGGGTTTTCTCACAGACATCATGGACAAATTGAATTCTTTGAACTTAGAGCTACAGGGAAAAGACAAACATGTAGCTCAAATGATGAGGTCTGTGAACTCATTTAAAGCTAAACTGGTTCTGTGGATGTCTCATCTGCAGATTAAATCTCTCGTGCATTTCCCAACTATGAAGAAAATGTTAGGTGAGAGTTACTTTAACTCGTTATCATTTGTTATTCACCTTCAAGTGCTTCAAGAGCAGTTTGAAAAGAGATTTGAACAGTTTACAATCATCGAGCCAATGGTCACTTTTTTTTATCAATCCTTTTACTAACCAAGTAAGTACAACAGAATTAGCTGCATCCATTGAAAGACTTATTCAAGTAAGGACAGAAGAACTAGAATTAGAGATTTTGGATCTTCAGAATGACATTGTGCTAAAATCCTATATAACAAATGAGAACTTTTGGAATTTGGTTGACAGAAAAAAGTTTCCTTTCTTGAAAAGTGCAGCATCCAAGATAAAATCTTTCTTTGGTTCCACATACTTATGTGAATCATTGTTTTCTACCATGAATATCATAAAATCAAAGTACAGATCTCGACTTACTGAAGAACATCTTGATGATTGTTTACGGACAGGAATATCATCCTATGCTCCGAATTATGAAGTATTGGCTGATGAACTGCAGTGTCAAGGATCACATTGACCTTTAAAAAATAGATTTAAATTTTAAACTCACAATTTTTTTAATATGTTTTTTGTTTGTGTGTTATTTGCATTATAAATTATGTTCGGATATAAATTTGCCTTAAAAAATAATTGGTGCCCGCCGTACTACCGTTAGTTTTGTATGTGCTCTAAGGTACAAAAAGGTTGGGGACCTCTGGTCTAGTGTAACCAATAATTCTGAATTTCCTCTGGAGTTTCACGGAAATGGTCCTAAGTAATCTAAATGAACAATTTGGATTGAATAAACCCATCTTCCATCCACCCGGAACACTGTTACTAATAAGACACTTGAAAATGCTCTATGTTATGTTTTACATAACTCTTCATTTTAAGAAACCTATAATTCTCCCTTATTTTTGCTATTGTGAGATCAAGAGTAAAGTGTTTGGTAGATTATGACACTTCATAATAATACTTTTCACATGCTTCTTGGAATCATATAAACCATCTTTATTTGATAACCTCATGGTTTTCTTTTGCACAATCTGCCCTTAATAAGTTCTTAATCTTTCATCTTACTTTGTTCTAGCCGAGTCCCGTCTAAACCGTCAAGTTTGAGAATCTGCATGATTTCCTTTAATTCACAGTCACCGAGTTGAATCATTAATATTAGGTCAAGAAGGCCTCACATCTGTTACCAATAATTTAATCCATTATATCGTTATCATCCTCTGTAGGTGCCCTACTTAGAGAATCAACATGTAACGTCTTTTCTCAAAGTCTATACTTAACCTCAAATGTATATTCTTGAGTTAAATTATAGCAACAGGAAATTTGAGGGTTTATGTTGCGTTTGTTGTTCATATATATCAGCGCTTGACAGTCTGTAACAACAGTAAAAGTGATTTCTATTAGAAATTGTCTAAGTCAGTTCAAAGACCACACTATCGCCATCAACTCCAACCAGTGGTGATTCTCTTGGTATGCTAGTTATGCACCGCATACCCGTAATAAAATGGATTAAATTTTTAAAACTCAATGTTGTCTGGGCTAACTGTGTAAATATTAATGTTTGAATTGTTAATAATGAAGCGACATTTACACTCATCAGCAGAAGTGTCGTATTAAGGTTACAAAACAAGATAATAGGATGAGTCATTAAGTGTCAAAGAGTAAGAGAATATGCAAGTCAACATTAAGTTTAATTAACAACAATCTTAACAACGAATACAAGCAAATGTTTAGACATATTCCAGGCAGTAGTTAATTTGCAAGGATCAAATAAGTCAAATAACAAATACAGTTAGGTCGAAGAGCTACTCCAAATGAGAGCGAAGCTTAATGAGCCAATCTATCATAAAATCGCTTATACCACAGACCATGGTCGGAAGTATTCGAAAAACCTCCTTTTCTAAACAAGGTTTCGAGACTCTTTCTAAAACGAAAGATTATAATCTACTAAACCTTAATCTGGTGAACCTGGATTACTAATACAACATGGCAACAAAGGAAGTTTGTTGCAACTAACTATCAAAGGCTAGGCAAAGCACCTGCCAAAGCACATAAGAACTAAAACAAACAAGTCGAATTACAAACTGCAAAAATGAACAATCCTAATTTAATAAGTGAGTGCTATTAGAGATAGTGTAGATAGCTACATGACATGGTCATACAGGCTTGGGAGTGAGATTCACTCCATTTAAACTACAGGCCATATGGGCCGTGCAGGGAACTTACTGCGTGATACAACAATGATTAAACTTGTCGTTGACTTAAAATATGGACTGTGCAGTGCAATTTTAAACTTCAAACAACTATAACACAACTTATTGCTGACACGACTATACATTAAATAACCTAACATAGTCATCATGTACTCCTCTAACTTTGTGATATAATATCACATAAACTTGTACGAGGCCTATAACCAACCTAAGATATGATAACCTACATAACTAATGATTGCGTTCAGCAGTCTCTGTTGAACCTTGGTCGATACATATTTACGTCTTCCAGACTTTGCGTCTCGCTGGTGAGTCCGACCATCCTGGCCAAGGCTGTGAACTGGCGAGCTATTCTCCTGAAGGTTTGCGCGAAGTTGTCTTTGGCTTACCCACTAATGTGGAATTCAAATGTGAAGTCTCAATATGAAGTCTAAGTATGAAGTGAAGTCACAAGGTCCATGAGCTAGGTGTTATATACGAGCTAAATCGAACGAAATGGGAGCAGGGAGGTGTAGCCTTCCAGCATGTTCTCTATATAAGTGAAAGAAATAGCTGCCACGTAGATAGTTGTAGAGCAGGGTGACGTCATATGCACCCAGACGGGCTTAAACCCAATCCTCCCCGAGCAGTCAGCTGTTGAGAGTCGAGAAGGTCGGAGTCAAAAGAAGACCAGTGATTGCACATGTTGTTCTTCCAACACAGATCCCGTTCAATGGAGTGGTATGTAACACAATTATGTTGGTTTTATTTCATGTTGAATTAAATCATCATTTCAAACAGGTGCAATTTGTATGGGCTAGTACTAATAGCCCACTACAATAAACATACAAGTAATGAATTATTAATTTTAAAACTAATATTGGTTCGTATTCCAAGAGTACTGTGTTTTAAGTAATTCTTCTTCCAAAACAGTTAGCATGATAGGAAACCCAGGGCCTGCTGCTTGAAAACTGCAAGCCATGTTAGGAAGGCTCTAATGACCTTGCCCAAACTCTAGGGGGTTGCAACACATTCCCTTTCCGCTCGCCCACAAGTAATTGGCCAATGAGTTCAGGCTTTTACACCCCATACTATGCTGTTCATGTATAGCAAGCTAAGCATTGTGCCAACTATTGAAAAAATATTCAAGTTCACAATGTATATTTATTAAGCTAATTTAGGGTAGTATACATAACAAGCTTTAAATTATACACTAATTAAATACATTGAGTTATGTTAATGCATTATAGTCACATGTATTATGTATTTGGCAAACATATCTAACCACTATTTTAGATTTGGGTGTGTCAGCACTGGCGGAGTGAGGAAAGAGGATGGGGGGCATACTTTAACCGTAGTTGACAGTAATTATTGTTTTTCTTTAGTAGAAAGATTTGTTGAGTTTTAATAGTGTTCTTAATGTTTTTGTTTTACATTAACGACTTATTAGTCATTCTGATTTTATATAATAATTATACATAAAATAATCCCAAAAGTCATGAGTGTAATTTCACCATTTGACAATAATTTACAATAAAAAGGTAAAATAAAATATAGTTTCATATTATAATTTACTTTCAAAAAATGGTGCACCCAGTCCTTAACTTTTGGAGAGGCATTCAATCAAGACCGTAGCAGGAATTACATTTTTATGGAGAGAGTGGGTTTGGGGTTGCACAGCCCCCTAACCCCTGATGGCCGAAAATACATATGAATTTTAAATGCTTCTAGAAATTATTTGAAGTTTTTTTATAGTAATTAAGCTATTTAAATAATTCAAAGGGTATCGAAGCTATTATTTATGGGGTTTTTTCAATTGTTAAAATTGCTAAAGTCAGAAGTTTGGTCTTAAAATGTAGCCTATATATTCGACACATTTTCAATGCTAAATATTTTAGCTATAATTAAAATAATTTAAATTTCTATTAAAATTATTTGAGGTGTTGGGGAAAGGGGGGGGGATCGAATACCCTTTTTGACCCCCTCCATTTGACCTATCATCTTCTGACTCATAACTCACAGTTTCACCATTATCAATCTTGTCTTTGTTACCCCATGACTTTAGTTGAGAAACGTGCGAGGGGTGGTAGCATATTGTTTCTGTTTAACATCTCTCGTCGATTGACTAATTCGATACGTGTTGCCATGGCCATCATGCACGTCGCATCATCACTACTTCTCCAATGTCAAAACTTGGATGAGTATACCTTCTCTTATCAAAATATGCCTTCTGGTGGAGCTGTTCTGCAAAGTTTCCGAGTGGACTCTCTTTTGTATCGAAAACCTTTTTCATCTCGGTAATTATGGTATGCAATGCAATTTAGTCTGCTGAAAGTATGAGTCCATCGTCGACATAAAGAATCAGTAAAACTAACAATTCGTTGATGATGCAACGATACACACACTGATCCGCTTTACACTAAGTAAACCCGAAGGATTGTAGAAAACTGTCAAACTTATTATTCCAAAATCTGGGGGATTATTTAAGTCCATAAAGAGACTTTTGTAACTTGCAGACATGTTCTTTTGAGACGTTGAAACCGTCTGGGGGATCAATGTAAACATTTTCTTTCAGTACTCTGTAGAGGAAGGATGAGTTGACGTCAAACAGGTATATTTTGTATTTTCTCATGACTGCTATCGCGAGCAGTATTTGAATGGTGTCCTATCTCGTTGTAGGAGCATAGGTTTCATTGTAATCAATGCCTGCAACTTGTGAAAAGCCTTTTGAACATAATCTTGTTTTATAACGATCAATTTTTCCTGTAGGTGTTCTTTTCACTTTAAATGCCCATCTTGATCCAATAGTTTTTTTATTTTGTGGCAAAGGCAATATAGCCCATGATTTATTTATTTCCAAAGCACTAATTTCTTCTTGAATTGATACCTTCCATTTGTCGGCATGGGGAGAATTGATGGCCTCGAAGTAAGACTGTGGTTCGTTTGCTTCCACAAAATTTTATTCATAGCGCGCAGGTTTTTGAAAACGGAATATGTTTTTCTTTCCCTTCCACCTACAAGTTTTCTTTATCATGTAACTGTCCGTTGATCTGCTCTTCATTGCAGTAGAGTTTATTGCTTTCTATGTTTTCGTCAAACTTGTCTTTCTCTGAGGTTATGTCGCCCTTGTTGTCATTGAGCGAAATTAGTATGGTGTTTTGCCTTGGAACACTGACACTGGAATTTTCATTGAAGATTACATTCCAAGAAACTTTTATTTACCTTGTGAGCATGTCAAACAAGCGATAATTTGTTGATTAATTGTTGTAGCCAAATAACATCTGTTTCTTATTATTCGGCTCAAGTTTTGAGCGTTGCTGTTTTGGATTGAGCATGAACGCTTCAGTTCCAAAGACTTTTGCGTGCTCCAGTGTTGGTTTCTTGTTCTTCCAAATTTCATAGGTGTAGAATTTGGAGTTTGAGTGGTTGGAATTCTGTTGAGTATATAGGTGGGAGTGTTCACTCACTGCCTCTGCCCACAAGTACAATGGCAATTCTTTCGTATATAGCATAGAGCAAGCACTTTCCACTATAGTGCGCATGTCTCTATCGGCTCTGCCGTTATGCTCTGTGGTGTATGGTGCTATCGTTTCCTGTTGGATTCTCTTTTCCAAAGCATATTCTTGAAATTCACGGTTAATATACTCCGTTACATTGTCAATGCGCAATTTTTTAACAGCACTTTCAAACCTATTTTGGCAGATGTTCACGTATTCTTTAGACTTATCGAGTGTGTCACACTTATGCTTTACAAATAACATATAACGTCATCATGAGCAGTTATCCTTGAATGACACAAAGGATCAGAAGGCGGTTGGTATTGAATTCTCTAGCTGAGCTAGACTCGGATCACAACCCCATTCTTGTGATCTTGGGACGCGTAGAGTCCTTCATACACCCCCAAAAAACCCGACCTTAAGCGCACTGATCGGTACAAGTTCACGAATGTGTTGAGAGAGAAGTTGGGACCCACCACTACATTTCGAACAGCAGCTGAAATTGATCACGGTGCGGAGTTCATAACTTCCATCATGAAAGGGTCGCTCAAGGCTTCAACGCCGAGGCACCGTCCTAAGCGGGCGCTACAGGCTTATTTGCCCAGTTCTATCCTCCAGCACGTCCGGGAGAAAAATTAGCTGAAGAAGGCTTGGCAAATCTTAATGGACCCAGTAGACAAGGCCAATTGGAGCCGCAAAGTCCATGTGGTTTGAGACGTGGTCCAAGAATACCGGAACAGTGTCTGGGAGGACAAGATTGAGAGCCTGTGCGTGCAAGATAGGACCCTGTGGTGCATGACGAGGAACTTGATGTGGGTCTACGCACCAAGGCCACTTATTGTAGGTCGTAATGGGGTGACCAACTCCAACCAGGAGAAGGCCTATGTTCTCCCTGAGCACTCAGAGGCACAATTTGTACCGACTGACGACCCGTCAGACCCGGTGCACATTGCTCACGTGACTCATGCCATCAGTACGGTCTCGTACAGACCCTTGGATGAACCTGAACCCACGGAGGTGACAGAAATGTCGCGGATGTTAGCTGCTCTAAGACTAAACAAGGCCCCCGGACGCGATGGTATCAATATTGCGGTCCTCAGAAAGCTGCTCTTGGAGGTAATTAATTTCCTCGTAGAGTTATTCAACAACATCCTGCTCCTAAGTCACTTCACTGATCTCTCGAAGCACGCCAAAGTCCTCTGCTTTCATAAACCAGGTGAGTACCCGGCCTTAGCTTCGTCTTACTGACCGATCAGCTTGCTCGACTGTTTGGGCAAGTTGTTTGAGAGACTTCTACTGACGAGACTGACCCGACATGTTCGCGAGGTGGGCATCTTAATGGACGAGCAGTTCGGCTTTTGGGCGGAACACGCTACGTCTCACCAACTCGTCCGGCTCGTGGAGCAGGTCACGAGGAACTTCAACATCAACAGGGTGACGGGTGCTGTCTTTCTCGACGTGGTTAAGGCCTTTGACCTTGCTTGGCACGAAGGTCACCTTTTCAAACTCCTCTCCCTGATCCTGCCCTTCTACCTATACCCTGATTTTCGTTGGAAGGACAGTAGAGAAAATTCAATCATATTTTATTGCGGTTAACATTGATAAAATTTTACTATATTATTAGTGTTATTTTATATGTATTGGTAATATCTATCAAAAGTAACAGCTGAAGATCACATAGACTGTCGTATGAATATATTAAAATAGTTTTGGTAACTTTAGTAACTAACTTCTACTGCTCTTCCTACCAAAATCATACTATGGTTAAGGTTTACAATCTTATCTATCCCACCGCACCTTCTCCCCTACCTTTGGGAACGCCACTTCCCAGGTCAGAAGTATCCGGGCTGGAGGGCCGCAGGGTTCCCTCATGGGCTCAGTGCTCTTCAGTATGTATGTGAACGACAAACCTAAATCCCGAAGACACCAAGTTGGCACTGTATGTGGACGACATGGCTCTATCATCAAAGTCGTGGCGAGGGCAGCTAGTTAGTGGCTACTCCAGACGCACCTGTCACAGTTGGAGAGGGGGCTGACCACCTGGAGGACAAGTATTAACGTGGAGGTGAGCATAGCAGTGCTCTTCACATGGAAAATAAATTTCTACAGACCGGCCCCACTCCGGTTGTTCGGAGAGCAGATCAGATGGGTGAACCGTGTTAAGTATCTGGGACTTACGCTGGACACCAGATCTACCTGGCGACTGCTCTGCACTGAGAAACTTAACAAAGCGAGGCAAGGGCTGGGAATCCTAGGCCCACTGCTTAACAGGCGTAGCGCCCTGTCTACAAGGAGTAGTCTGAAACTGTACAAGCATTTGCTCAGACCAATCCTCGAGTATGCGTGTCCTGCTTGGGGTCACCTGGTGGACACGTATATCAGGAGGATGCAGGCGTTCCAGAGCGAGTGTCTGTGGACGCACCTTAGTACGTTCGGAATGAGAATCTGCTTGTGACCTGGATATTCCTACCATCAAGGACCACTTCCAGAAGCTGGCGCAGTCTTTCTACGACAGACTTCCCGGTTCCACCAATCCTTTTATCCAGGGGCTTGGGAATTACTTCATTGGGCCTGGAGGGTGCCATCGACGTCCCAAAATCCTGCTTGGATAAGCGAGAAGTGTCAGATAGTGTTTTGGGAGGCTCTCACCCATCCCCACATAGAGAGTGTTTCCGCACGTTACTCTTAAAACACTTATTCGTTTTCCCAATATTCTCTTTGTTTTCCTCCACCAATATTAATAATATGTTCAGAGGCCAGTCTAAGAGTGACTACCCGACCTGGGTGTCCCATTTGTTTCAAAGATCTATTAAATTTTCTTATGTTACTAAGGAGCAATATTGTTTAAGTCCCTCTCTCTCCCCACCATCACCCCACCTCCCACCGACTCACGTTGCCGGGACATCCTTCTCTTCCACCGCAACTCGCGTTTCCGGGACAGTCACCCTACCTCCCACCGCAACTCACACTGCCGGGACCAGCACCCTACCACCCCATCTCAGTACTTCCTCGTGTTCCACCGCGACTCATGTTGCTGAGACATCCTTCTGTTCCAACGCGACTAACGTTGCAGGAACACTCTTGCCAACCTTTTTCCTACCCCTACCCACACATGTCTGAACACAACGTCACCATCGTCGTGATATCAACCAGTTACCCCCGACACCACATCAAGGGATAACAGCTCTAAATAGTAATAAAGCAAGAATTAGAAGATTTTATTAAAATAAAAATGATAATAAATGGGATAAAATGGCAAGGCATAGAGAGCGATTCCTGTATAACTATTTATCCTAACTTCAAGGAAATGTTACGTCAACACATAATGGTAATAGTAACAGTCCTGGTAGACCTAAAAAGTTTTATAGTGGCTGTGGTCTTAAGGCTAGATCAGTAAATGTAAAAATCCTTCTAGACTCAACTAGTGGAGATGAAATTTCGAGGGCCGTAGAAATAAAACTATTGAAGGGAGGAAAAGGGACTTCACAGTTATATTTAAAGAGGTCTGTATTGCATTTCCAATAGGAGGTACCACAGTCAAGAAAGCATGCAAGTTTTTACATCAACAACCAACTTTACTATCTGCCGATCAAGTATTTACTTTAATCGTGGATGGCAATCTTACACTTATATTATCCTCCTGGAATTGCCATTTCAGAAATAATAGCCGAAATACCACTCCAATCGCTGATTGACCGCACATTATTAAGGTTATGTAAAGTTAAATAATTACAGCAGAGTTTACTTTTGCCTGAAAATATTACTCTCTCAACATACTCATAAAATGGGGCTACTATGGGGAAGAGCAAAATAGATACCGACAAAAGTTTTCTGAGGAGCATTTTACCTATGAAAGTTATTAACATTTATATGGTACCTATTTGGTTTTATTCAGATACAGAGGTATCTAAAACCATACTTTGGTAAAATACTGCTCCCTCTTTGACCAGACACTGTTGAACCATCAAATTTATATGTGCCAAGGAATCAGTAGGCCTAGAAGTGATAATCACAGAAATTAGGAGAATTGCGAGACCAATCGCAGCACTTTCATCTTCCAAAATATTTGTTAATGGCACGCAATTTTCTGTAAAGTCCACATGGATATTTTTATTGATAGAGTGTAAGGTCTGTTATTCATCACCACCATGTGATTCAACATAAATATGGCTCGGAAATTTTTCATAATTGTGGAGAAATCTGCAGATAGGGTACAGGGGTTAATTTAGACCTAATCAAAAGATGTAATGGCCTTTTAGAATAATTGAATTGTAGTTTAAAATAAATGTGGAAAATGTTGATGCTTACACTAGGGAGACACAGGACCTATACCTCAGAGAGTACACTTTGTAGCCTACGCTCGTAAGTCTACATAAAATATTATTCTATGGAAGGGATGTTATTGTGTTCTGCCGATTAGACACTTTTCCGAAGAAGCTAAAGAGGGGAACGATCTGCAAGAAAAATTCCACAATTGATACAAATAGTGACTTACTTAATAGGTTACTCATCACCTCAGATCCATTTATTGCAAGTTTGCGTGAAACTCCTAAAACTAAACAAGGAAAAATCAGCCCTGAAGTCTTACATTTATTAACTATAACCTCAACTGAGATAAATCTGCACTAATATATAGATTATGATTATTCAGATTACACATAAGAGGATGAGTAGAAGAGTGTACTGACAGTAGTGAACCTGAATAAGTTTACTTTCCTAATATGTTTACAATCACCAATTCCTTTTCCCCCGTTACGTTTCCGCATATAACTGAATTTTGATTATTATATTTTCACAATATTTAGGCCCTATCAATAATGAAAAAGTAAATCTTAATCACAAGTATTAAGCTTAATGTCTAATCAAACTATTTGTAATCTAATGTAATTTTAATTATCAATTGTGTAATATAATAACCATGCCCTTCCAAAAGAATGTCCTCCTAATTTTGGGCCCTGATCTTGGCCACCCCCAGATGTCCACCCACCAAGGATTCATTAAAATATTAAAACATTATTTTCACCACACACTTTACAATCTAGCATTCGCACTCTTCACAAGCAAAATGTCTCCTTTTACTTATATCTATCTTACAATGTCAATCGATAATACCCTCTAGCTCCACATCCTGTCTCTGGGTCTGTGCCATATCAGTTAATACATATGGGATCAACTTTATAACCCCCAAGACGTGCGCCGGCCCGGGACACCACCTCCAGCGTGCTCTCCTTGAACATGCAACAGATTCCATCAGACCGCCTTCTTTTTCTCGAGAATGTGGGAGATGGTGAACCACAAGGAACTTAATTTCGCAATCCACCTACCAATTTTACCCCGATGTCACGGATGCCTATATACACACGAAAAAGCCACATTATCAATTTGTAGCTGCAACTTGAGTGTTCCAAAAATTGCCGAATTTTAGTCGTGCCAAATATTTCTCCCAAGGCATACAACCATAAGTAGAGTAGTTTCGTTCATGAGAAAGAAGGTGGCTTTCATAAGCCACCGGATAACATACCTCGTGTATTGATAACCCCATCCTATACCAAAAATGATATAAATTCCATCTCAAAAT
>JBCFYV010003360.1:0-29847 GCA_039000515.1 Timema cristinae
CAGCTTTTTAAATAATAACTTACATCAGTTTGAAATAAATCATAACTCACTCATATGTTCTAGAAAAACTACAAACATTTGACATGATAGAATATTCAAGGGCCTAATTAATACCTCACTATCATTCTTAACAAATTTCCTTTTTTTCCCCTTTAGTGTTTTGGTTTCCGTTTTTAGGAAGTTACTTTGTGCATTTGACTCCCCCTAATTAGTTCTGATAAAATAAAACCTAGGTGGAGGGATTGGGGGGTAACGGTCGATTTTCTTCAAGAGGCAGCCATTACCTCTTTAGCCAATGGCAGCAATATAAAATGGGAATTGTTCTTTTCGTTCCTTTTATAAGGTTTTATCCACCTTTCCTCTACCTTCTTCCAAATATAATACAATTACCTCATATAGAAAATATAAATCACTTGTATTTAATACTGTTTCCCCCATGTAAAGACTTAATTTTGGTTTTGCTGGTATTTTAACTAATCTAGAAGTGACCTTGAACACTGACTAGATAATGGACATAGGAAATGGAGTAAGTTGAAGCTAGAGTGTTATTGCTATGAGGGATGTTGCAGGTACCTGGACCGTCCCACTCTACTTCCAGACAATCCCTCCCCTCTTCCATGGAGGATTAAAGAGAAGATAAAGCGGGCCCCCACACTCCGGGGCAAGGTAGCTAGTACTGTGAAGGCTTTGCTGAAGAGCTCTGTGACCAAAGGCAGGAGCCCATTGGTGGTCGGTAAACCCCAAGCCCTATCTTGTTGACCAGCTCCAAGACGAAAGAACTTGTAGTGGCTGATAAACATCTTCCTAACCCCACTTTGTTTGGCCGGTCTAAGGTAAAAGAAAAGATTCCTGTGGTGTTGGACCGTCCCAAGGCACAGGAGAAGGTGTTCACGGCGGTAAATAGGCAACCCCCAAAACCCACTCTATCAGGCCGGCCCAAGGCGAAGGTTGCAACAGAAAAGACACAGGTGCCTACAGTGCCAATCCCAGAGGTTCCAACTGCTTCCAAAAGTACAGAAAAGGAGCTAATCATGTTGATGAAGCAACAAGCAATGTCAGCAGAAGAGCGGTACAGAGTATTGGATGCCAGGGATAAACTCATTAGGCTAGGTGAGTTGTGTACTATCATAGTTATTATTAAAATCTTGTATTACAACTAAATCAATGGGCCCATATTTTGCTTAGATTTGGAAGCTTTGCTAGAAGGTTACATAGTCATCTACCAAAATTTTGCTTATAGGTAAGCTTTAGGGTGTTTTTGTTTGTTTCATATCAAAAGAAACCCTTGCCAATAGCTGTATTTCCTCATTTAATTACCTGTGTCACAATAAGGCTCCTAACGCTGTTTATCTTTAAATTCAACAGAATATAAACATAAAAGTGTTTATTTAATAAGAAACACATAAAAACTATTTAAAGCCACTGTAAAGTGTAAATGCTAAAGAACAGATATAATCTGTAAAGGTAGACAGGCTTGACTTTGTTAGAAAATGTAAACTTCTCATTTCAACCTTCCTACTATATCTATATTAAAAAAAAATAAAAAATCAGTTTTTTTAAGTCACATTTTTACATGGATCAAATTTTCAGGACTAATCTTTATTTATAGTCAGAAAAATATAAAATACTGCACATTAAACAGGAATAGCATTTATATCTGAAAATTTTGCAAGATTTTTTTAAGTAGAAATAAAGCTGGGCAAAAATTATTTTAAGAGTTACAAAATATTATACCTGAAAGAGAGTGCAAGAAAGAGTGATAGGTTTGAACACTGAAAGTGGCTCTTCCAACGAATAAAGAAATAAAGAAACACTGTTAACATTCTATCAGGGCTGCCCCTGGACAAAACGCAGTGGCTGGCACTTGAAGGAAATGGGTCCTTTTTGTTCATTCTCTCAGACTAAGTATTGTTCTATCGAAACTCTTCAGTTGGGATTAATAAACATGTAACACAACTTATATAAACAAAGGTAAAGTGGAAGTATAAAAGGAATTATTACCTTTATTCATAAATATTTATAACTAAAATAAGAGAGAAGTGTCCTTAGAATGCCTCATATCCTAAAGGATATTTGAAACTCAAGCCAATTTCAAATTTAAATTTTAAAAAGGTCTTATATTTTTAAATTTTGCCTCAGTTTTAAAGTTACAATGATGATTACTAAGGATGAAACCTAAAATAATTTTAGGACAAATCCAACAACCATACTTCAGACCATTAATACTTATCTGAATGTTAATTCACATTATTGCAGCAACAAAATTAGTCAAGGCTTATATTTTCTCTTAGAACTAAAGAATTAAGCTGAACAAAATTAAAACTGAAAGAAAAAATATACCAATGTGCTAAACTTGAATTGAAATCACATTTAATATGATAAATATTAATTTCAAGGAATTTATTCCTTTTTGATAAAGCAATAACATAACAGCCTTTAATTATCTACCAAATTGGCCATTAAAGATGGTTAAAAATTGGTAATATTGTTACAAAATATTGCAGCAGCTCATATCTAAATAAATGTCCATTCATAAATAATGAATAGATAAACCTTGAACCAAATAATATCAATTTTATATCAAGGGAACCACATAAACTCATTGAAATTTAAATATCTTTTACCAATAGATGGCATAGAACATTAAAATCAAATTTATTACATTTTTGAAGTTTATTATTGCATTAAAATGCTAACATCATCAAAGTCTTAAATAAATATTAACCAGGTTTTTCTATTCCAGTTTTTTAATTTCTAATGATTGTATATTAACATTTACTTTATTTTTATAAAGTTTTTTAAAAAAATATCCTAATAAGTTTTTTAAGATTAAGACTATAAGATAGGATTTGTTCATGGAATATAAATAAATCTTCATATTTAAACATCACTATCTTAAAATAATTTAATGCGAATGCAAACTTGTTAGTAGGTTTTGTATTCTCATATCTTAATAAATGTTGATGTTAATGTGTCAGGACAGAGCAAGTCTTTAAGTGCAACCACAAGCAGCTCTCTAATCGGCATTTGTCCTGATATGTGCCCTGAGAAGGAGCGATACCATCGTGTGGCCCGTCAACAGGTTGCTGTGTTTGAGAGGCTGCCTTCAACTGACAATGTACGTTATATCCGTCAGGGCCAATTATTAAACGCTTCTCCTGATTGTATGGATTGTAAATTGATGTACATATCTAGGGTATCTAGGACCAATTTTCTGAGGCAGAGAGGCCAGGTGATCATTAACAATGTGGTATAAAAATGTTAGCTTGTGGTTCCTAAATTTATTTGTTACTTGACAAATAATAGAAATAACCCTCTGCAGCCACACACAAGACTTTGGACTATTGTATAACTTTTAAATGGCCACGTGGTCTAATGTGCTAATCTCGTGTTGAACTAGACTGCTGAAGACGGGGAGATCAAGGTTTGATCCCGATCGGGTGCACTGAGGGTGGTTTTTCCTAAATGGTTTTCCACTCTCCCTTCACACAAATGTGGGAGCATGCCCTCTAAATTAAGTCTTTCTAATCTCTAACCCATTAGTTTAATTAGTACATAGCAAATAACACTAACAGGTAGTAAGATGTGATCAAAAAAAAAAGGCCACTTTGAATGAGCATAATTGACGTTAATTAATAGACAATATTATATCAATTTACAATTCAATAAAAGCCCATTTTTATTTTTAATGTAATGTCTTAAAAAGTTGTGTTTTATTTTTAATAAAACGTCTACATTTTGTGAAAGAGGGTTGGTATATAAACCTTGCCTGCTAACACGCCATTGCTTGGCATTCAAATAGTTCCTTGAATCACCTAAAAAGTGATAATCTGGGCCTTTAAATCACTACTCTCAGTCAAAGCTGGGGTGTATTATCTAACTGGATGTGTGCAGGAGGTGCGCATGGACCATGGACGTGCAGTTAAATTATATGCACGCAGTTCAGCCGACCAGGAAGAGCCGCTGCTCCATGAATTGCGTCCCACACCGGTCCTTGTCAAGACCATGAACTATCTTCTCAAGAATATAGTAGACCAGCAGTTGGAGGAGGACGACATAAGGGAGTGGTATCACTACTTGTGGGACCGCACACGTAGCATCAGGAAGGTGCTCTTTTATACCTGTACCACACATTACAGATATGCAGGAATCACATTACCACTTTAAGATAAAAAAAAAAATAGAGTAAATCAAGACAAATTAAAAATAAATTAAAATATTGAAAACTAAAAGATAAAATAAGAAATCTCGAGATAAGCCTGAAATAAATACTAAAACTCGAGATCAGGATCGACAAAATGGACCTGATGAAGATAGGGTGTAATTAGCTCGAGTTAGGCATAGGGTGTAATTAGGTGGATCGGATATAATTGGCTCAAAATAGGGATAGGGTGTAATGAGGTGGACCTGATATAATTAGCTCAAGATAGGGATAGGGTGTAATTAGGTGGACCTGATATAATTAGCTCAAGATAGGGATAAGGTGTATTTAGGTGGACCGGATATAATTAGCTCAAGATAGGGATAGGGTGTAATTAGGTGGACCGGATATAATTAGCTCAAGATAGGGATAGGGTGTAATGAGGTGAACCGGATATAATCAGCTCAAGATAGGGATAGGGTGTAATGAGGTGGATCGGATATAATTAGCTCAAGATAGGGATAGAGTGTAATTAGGTGGATCGGATATAATTAGCTCAAAATAGGGATAGGGTGTAATTAGGTGGATCGGATATAATTAGCTCAAAATAGGGATAAGGTGTAATGAGGTGGACCGGATATAATTAGCTCAAGATAGGGATAGGGTGTAATTAGGTGGATTGGATATATCGTATTTACCTGAATATAAGACGAGGCTTATTTTCAGTTTTTGACCTCGAAAAGTCAGGGGCTGTCATATATACGCGCACGGAGAAAAATGTTGGTGTAAGGTCAGCATTTGTATGTTGTATAATACTGATATACCGGTATATGTTTATTTTACAAATAAACTCTAAATAAAATAAATTCTAACACAAACCAGCATTTTTTTCATTTTAACATATTCACATAGTTAAATATTTTATGTGTGTTTTTTCAGCAATTACAAAACAATTGAAGGCGATGATGACTGACAATTTTTTTGTGTGTTTTAAACTAGTTTTATATTAAAATACAATATTTTATAATACCATTATAATAATTGATTTGTCCATGTGATAATGATGTTACGCAGAATAAAATATGCATTGCAGTAAAGTAAATTTAATCAATGTACAGTATATGAATAATACTGATTGATAGTATTATTTTAATTTTTATTGTTGGTGACTAAATATTGACCAATCTAAAAATTAATAAAAAGCTTTTCCCCTAATTTCAAGTTCTCAAAATAGGTATTGTCTTATTTTCAAGTCGTCTTATATTTGGGTGAATACGGTAATTAGTTCAGATAGGGATAGGGTGTAATAAGGTGGACCAGATATAATTAACTCAAGATAGGGATAGGGTGTAATTAGGTGGATCGGATATAATTATCTCAAGCTAGGGATAAGTGGCGTACTTTTGAAAGCTTAGCAATGAACTTTTGACTTCCTAATGCATAGAGTAAGTAACTTATCATTCCTCATTTGGCAAAGTTATTAAATTGTATTTTTCCCATGGATAAAATTAGATATGGATCGAATCCACTATTTCTCGAATCCAAATCTACATTTTATTTTTGAATCTCGAATCCAAATCCTAGAAAATCGTTATATAAATTTTAATGATTTACAAATATACCTACATTACACAATATAGGCCTAAACTGCAAATTAAGATTTATTTCAATCATGCTTTCAATTTTAATCAACCCCAACCACCCCTCGCAAAATACTGGTTAAAATACATACAAATTAAACAATCTAGACTCATATTATTGTTTAAAAATCAAATCAACAAAATTTGAGTGTCTTTTAGTTATTTTTAAAAGTGTTGTTAGAATGAGTTAAGTTTCTAAAAAACATGTGAAATAAACAGATTAGGCCTAGTTATCCTTTGATCAACTTTAATCATCATTAAAGGATATTTGATAGCAAAAATAAAAATACAAACAGATATTTTTAATAAAGACTAAAACAACATTCTTAACAATTAAACATACATTGGAAATAGTGAACTCAATAATGCCTAAGTATGTTTTATTATTATTTCCTTATATATCCATTATCTATTTTCACTTAGAAAACAAATATATTCGATTCTTGCGATATATCGATTTCTGAGAATACATTCTATTTAAAACACAAATATATTTTCGACTACAATATGTTCATTCCCATTTTATAAGGCAGGACTATGTTTGAATATTTCTACAATTACTTCAATAACATATTTAAAAAAATAACAAACTCTAAGTTAAAATCAATTTAAAAACAAATACTGGATTAGCAAGTCGTTATTTGATTCTTAAAACTCGAGAGCGCTTACTAAGTGATCAGATTACCTGAATCGATTCTAAACAAACAATCGATATACAATACATAGGCCAGTAGGGATAAATAAACAGTTTTATCGCTGTCTGACTGTTGACAGTATTTATTTTTCATAACATCCAACAAAATGTCTAATTTAAAGATTGTATGCAATTATTTGGGGTTCTTTGCATAGTTGTAGATAATTAAAACCAGTTGGTAATAAGAATAACAGTATATTTATTTTAACAATTTTAATCATCACTCGGGCGAGTAAACATAATATACGTCATGGCGGCTGACTTTATATCGTGTGTAATGGCAGCTGACTTTGTATCATCTTTAATGTGTTCTTATTTCTGTTTAAAAAAAATCCGTAATTTGTTTTATTTATTTCTAGTTTATTTGTAATTCTAGTTTTGATTTTCAGTTTTTGAAGAGTTATAATGTGTTCATTAAAATATTTACAAGATTATTCGCGAGGTGAATGTTTTAGAAGTGAGCATGTGCCGAAACAGTAGAGTCCAAGTTTCCCTTACAGTTGGGAGGGTAGGGTACTAGACACGCAAGATTTTCCACACATAACAATTTTTATTTTTTTAAAAGAAGATTGTATTCATGTTAATCTCTTTTGTCCGACAAAATTAATATTACGAATTAAGTTGTGCTTTTCAAGTAGGCCAAACTAAACAATTTTTGAATTCAAAATATTATGCTTTGTTTATAAGGTGAAAGATTCAATCATTGAATCCAATAAAACACAGAATCCTCAAATCTCGAATACTTGTCAGGATTCGGTGGATTTGAAGATTTGAGTGGCCCATCTCTAGATAAAATATAAAACAAGCTTTTCTTTTCTTATTTTTCTTTTAAAAAAATTGACCTCTATATATTTATTTTAGAGATGGGGCACTAATCCTCTTTTGCTTGATTCCTATGGTTTTCGAGATTCGTAAAAATAATCAGCTTACTAAAAAAGTGTTATCTTTGATGTCTAGGAACAGACATGAGAGATAAAATAGCTAGGGGTGTGCGAATATTCAAAATTTTGAATAATTATAAGCCAAATATTCGATTAAAAACTCTGAATAGCAAGTCTGAATATTAAAAGCGAATATTTAAGTCATAAATCTCTTAAAAGTGTTGTCCAGACCAGTATGTTTACTACTTGAGACAAGCAATCAGGTAGCCAGATAATCTGGTGACTCAGAGTTAAAAATACTCTTGTTCTTTGTTCATTGTGAAGGGTTGTGGCCTGTCGGAGGTTTGGAATTACACGCTGGTGGAGAGACAAACAGTTGGGAGCCACGTGACTCATGTTCTTTCCACAAGGCAAAGTGAAAGTCTGTGAAGTTGCCGACACCTCCTCCTGCGACACCTCCTCCTGCGACACCTCCTCCTGCGCGGACACACATACACACACTTTTAAAGATTCAAGTTTTTATGAGTACAATCGTTTGATTTAGTTGTGTGCATTCATTTCAATTTTCTGTTTAAATTGTTAGTTGTTTTTCCATATTTGTAGTAATTTCTTAGAATACTAGGCCATTTGTTAGATATTTTTTATCACTTTCTTGGTGGTTTATTCTGGTTCTTGCTAATAAACTTTGTTTTGGAGAAATAATTTTAATCAACAAAGATTTTATTTGGTCTTCTTTGTAAGTGCCAGAATTAGAATAGTAAATGACATGTCCTTCCAACCATAGCAGCAAACAAAAGTAGGATGTGGTGTAAATGCTTCAGTAGAACATAGTTTCAAGCTCTCTGTTGGGGGGGAAGGTGGGAGGTAAGATCTCAAGTAACTGTCAGCTTAGAAAGAAGTGAAGGGTCATAAAAAATATTTTTTTTTTTACTATGAGTTTTATGGCATGCATTAAGTTGTAGACCAAGGTCTCTCCAGTTTTTGTGTTTCTTACTTGCTTGGCCCCTATTGCTTTTTTGTGCATAGTGAGCAAATCAAAGATATGATTTTCCATACTCTAGACACAGGGGTTGGCAAATTGTTTACTTGCAGCCCTGCTGAGCGATCTTACAGTTCACAACTGCAAAAGGCCATTATCACTAGTGACACTAGCTTATTTAGAGATCTAAACAAACTAAAAAAAAAATATTACAAATTTGGTTGTATTTTAATTAGTTGAGGTGAAGAAAGAGAGCTTGGCATATTGATAAATATATATTTATCTTAAAACTATCAACATGAAGTAAGCACATTTTTTAAAGCAATTCAGAACAAAACAAAGATAATCATGTTAAGGAACATTCAAACAAACTAACAACAAACTTCAAACAAAAAATGTTTAAGTTTTGAAAGAACCTGAAAGAGCTACTACTAAAAAAAAATTGCTGAGGCTTTACAAAAGGAATGAATGAAAATCTTAAAACAAAAACAACAATTGCAGCCATAAAAATTTCAATTTTCGAAAGGAGGGAGGTGGGCTACCGTGAAGTTGCTCCCCCCCCCCTTCCCCCTAATGTAAACATATAATTTGTGGGCCTATCAAAATGTAACGAATGAAAATTTTTGCGGAACAAATGAAGAACAAACAATTGCCATCATTAAAACTTTAATTTTTAAATGAGGGAGGGGCTTTCTTGAGGTTGGCCCCTCACGAGTAAACAAAGTGTCACATGTTCCCGTCCCATTTCTGCAAGAACAAATGCGGATCAAATGAAACATTTTGTGGAACAAACAATCACAACCATAAAAATGTCAATTTTCCAAAGTGGGGAAGCTACCGTGAAGTTGGCCCCCACCAATGTAAAAATATCATTTGTGGGTCTATCAAAATGGAACAAACGAAATCTTTTGCGGAACAATCCGGAACAAATGAAAAACAAACAATTGCCATCACAAAAACTTGAATTTTTAAAACTGGTTTGGGGGGGCGACTTCCTGGATATGTGAAAGTGCTTGCAATTAAACATTTAGACAAGAATAAAAACAGCTACCTTACCATATTTCATGGTGTGTGACCGGAAAGGGGGTTGGGGGGTGTCAGCATTGCAAGGTTAACCATTTGAGTGCTTGTCACGCTATTGCTAGGACTGTGAGGTGACCCAGACATAATCGAGATTACAAGGGGTGTCAAGTCCATAGAGAACATTTAATTGGTTTCAAGCCTAGAGAACATTTAAGGTGCTTAAAGCCTGTAGAACGTTTAAGGGGTGTGTCAAATCTAGACAACATTTAAAGGGGTCAAGAACTAATTTTATCATTCATTACTGTTGTATTGTTTTAATAAATGTATTGTTGTGTAACATGAAAGTGTCGGTGGTATGAACTGATACTAGTAATAACATTTAATATACAGCCAGTCCCTGTAATGAACGGAGTGAAGGTGTCGCTTGTAGAGTCAGTTGTTTGCTTGGCAGACTGAGGTGCAATAGTACCTTCTGGCTCAGTAATAAAAGCAACAGGAAACTACTGCACTCCTAATTTCCCTAGTAAACCTTTTCAGTGCTCTAAAGGCTTTCAGCTGACAGTGGAATTGTTTAGGATCCAACCAAACTTTGGGTTGAGTACTAATCATCACACTAACAAAAGTAGGCCTTGCATATTAGAAAATGAGAACTTTATTAATCACCCCATTACTTTAACCGTTCTAATAATAATAACGATAATGACAATGCCAACAACAACTATAATAATAATAATAATAATAATGTTTAAATCTAAGGAAATATAATCTCTACACTGACCATTTAAACATTCTTCATGCAATTTTTAAATTTCTGTCAAAAACTTATCACAAAATTAAAAAAATTATATGTAGGTGAAACTCGTCTAAAAACTGTATCAATGGTTCCTCTCAATTTCCTAAAATTTGGTTTTAAATTTGGCCTATTTTTATTAACACCAGCTCAAATAACAAAGTTTTGAAGTAATTTTTTCCATTTTGCATACTTAAATATAAAACTACATTTTCAATAGGAATTTACTAATTTGAATTATTTTTATCGAAAATTTAAGAAAAATCTATTTAAGTTGTACTATCCGGTATTCATTTGAAAATTTTATATTTGATTTGACAAATAATCCTATTCGCACACCCCTAAAAAGAGCACTTGTTGATAGTCGGTGACACCAAGCCTTAAACAACTTTTTTTAAATTCAATTTAAAATATTTTCACTTTAACCAAAATTGTAAATATTTTAAAGATTTGAGGATTTGAATTTGGATTAATGATTTGAAAGCAAGTTTAAGATTCAAATTCAAAACATGGGATTCGGCCAATTTCTATTTTAAATATTTATGACACTCATTAGTTTTTTTTTTTTAATTTGAACTGACTGATTATATCAGCACATGAAAAATATATTAACTTAAATCTAGAACAGACACAACATCTGACCCCCAACCATTAATTCGTCAGTGTGAAAAGGTAAACCCACATTTAACCAATGATAATTTTTTCAGCCATGCCAGTAATCAAACCTGGCACCCTTAGCTCAGTAGAAAAACACGCTACAGGCTGAAATAAAGTTTATAGCTGTTGATATTAATATGTAGAAAATTAAAATAACATATCTACTTGAAGAAAATTTTTATTTATCTGTACAAA
Organism: Timema cristinae; assembly: GCA_039000515.1. Lineage (NCBI taxonomy): Eukaryota > Metazoa > Arthropoda > Insecta > Phasmatodea > Timematidae > Timema > Timema cristinae. The sequence continues at coordinate 11,001 of JBCFYV010003360.1, forward strand.
AAAAGTTTTTGTTACAAAAACTGTAAAAATACTGTCCCCTTTTGTTCATTTTATGTAAGCCTGTTTTATTTTAGTGTTATTTGGCCATAATTCCTTTTTTGTTTGGTATTTATCGTGTAATTTACATTTGTTGGTGTGTTTGTTGTTAGGACATTGCTCAACAGGAGCTATGTGACTACCAGTCGGTAGGGCTGGTGGAGCAGTGTGCCAGGTTTCACATCCACTGCTCAGGACGGCTGCTTGCAGAGGACCCCAGCGTGTTTGATGAGAAAATCAACACAGAGAACCTCACCAAGTGCTTGCAGACCCTCAAGTACATGTATGATGACCTTGCTCTCAACAATCACACCTGCCCCAATGAGGCGGAGTTTCGTGGATACATGATACTACTCAACCTCAACGATGACAACTTTATATGGTGAGGAACACTTGACATAATCCTGCTCTGGTTTTGATTCGTATCTCTCCAATAAACAAAATAGTTAATTTTATTACATTTTTGATGGAAATTATTTTTATTAGTTAATTTAATTTGAAAGTGGAGTTTTATATTTAATTATTTACACAGTGCAAAAAATAATAGAAAACATAATGTTTGGCACTTCTTCAATTTGCTCCAAGTCTCGAACTGCAAAATATTATCTAGTTTTGAAATCTCTTAAAAGTTACTTTTCTTAAATGTTCTCTCTAGGTTTGACACCCCTTAAAGGTGATTGTATAACACCCCTTGTACTCTACTGCCTGTCTGGCTCAACAATGAACAAACATGCTGATCCCTCATAAATTGTTGACCTTGGCAAGCTACTTCCTCCCCCCCACCCCATTCCTCTCATTTCCACACTCCAAAAGGTGTAAAATATATCACTGTCCATATCTAAATCTTTCAAGCTCTTTCACTTGCTGAACCTAACATAACTCTTGATATACAGAACACAATAAGTGTCGCCTCCCCAACTTGTTTGTCTCTCTACAAGTGGTAAAATAACCCCCTCATCATACCAGCCACCAAGTTTGTAAGTAACAAAGAAGAAGAGGCTACAAAAGAGATTAACAGTGATGAGTTGGCAGTAACTTCTAGAACACAAACATGACCCTTGTTTTGTTGCCTGGAGCACTATGTTTGGTTCCCCCCTCCCAGCGCCTGAAACTTTGGGGAAAGGGTCAATCCTGACTGACCTACGGGAATAGATAAATTCCCAAAAATAACAATTACTTCAACATTACTTCAAACATACTTATAACTATTGTGATGTGATTAATAAATATTGATTTTGATAGATTCAGTTGTTAATTTCAATCTTCATAACCGAGCCACTTAGGTTAACGAAAGTTCAATAGGATTTGTAGGGATCTTGCTATGAGCAAACATGTATGAACTGAAAAAGATACTGGAACACTTAAAACTATATGTATGAAATAAAGTTCATTGAGCTAAAACAATTGGTAATAAATAAAATGATAGAATATTAGGAAAATGGTAGAGCACAAATAAAAGTAAAAACACACATCAATATTTTGATGTTATAATAGCAGTAATCATGTGAATTTATCAGTTTTATAGTTAAGAATCAAGGTATTGAAAATAAGTTTGACTCTCGATTATTTCAATGCCAGTACCTATAATTTTGGATGATATTGAGTTTGATGTCCATAGTCACAAAATATCTTTGATATGTTTTATTTCCATTCATCATCTGCTTGTAAATGTGGGCAATTTTAAGGTGAACAAAAAGAGTCGTGGGTAACTTAATTTATTTTAATAAATCAGGGGGTCTACTGGGTCACGAAAAAGCCACTAATTGCAAAAAAAGGTCTTGAAAGTCATGAAAAAGTCACGAATTTTAAATATTTTGGTCGTAAAGTAACGAAAATAATTTTAGTTTGAATTTCCCACACATCGTAACAACATGAGTGCTTCAAAGATAGCACTATCCACTACACATGATGGCACGCGCCAGTCGGAAGTTGCCTGATTGTTTTGTTTGTGATTCCAACGACAAGGTTAATGTTCGCCATCGTGCATTAAATTTTAATGTGGCGTGCTACTTGTCTCATGGGGTGTGTCTACAAATAATGGTTTTCGAGTGAATGAATTGGAATTCAGGTTTTGTGGATGATACGGGAAAATACCAGGACATTTTCTATTTCAAATTAACATTGGCAGCAAATAGCAATCGTTTTCTTAGTAAAATATGGCGTATTTTTTATAAAATATAAAATAATACTATTAGTGTTAATATTTGATCCTTGACGGAATTCATTTAATTTTAGCGACCATTCATTCAAAACAGTTGAAATTTACCAATTTTTAAAAGGATTTTCGTTGTCTTATGGGCACATAAAATATTAGGCCTAAATTATTTTTTAATTGTGTGTTGTGAAAAAATCCATAATTTTTTTGGGGGCATTCAAAGATTTTATGTGTGAAGTTTAGGCTAATCTGTTAAAAGATGCCTGGTAAATGTTCGTTCAAAGAGTTTTGGCTGACTGTTGAAGAAAATAAATACTCAAAGTGGTTGCCTTGTTGAAGATGACCAGTATAAGGCTTATTGTACATTTTGTAAATCGAAATTTGATATAAGCCATAGTGGGTTGAATGGAGTGAAAATTCATGGAAAAGGTAAGAAGCATTTGGAACTAACCTCTGCCCTACTCCAAGGTAAGCAAAAAACTCTCAGCTTTATATAGTCTGAAAAAGTTGGATGTAAACAGCCAGAACCGACAAAAGAATTATTACCTTCCACAAGTAGGCCTTCTTCTGAAAATGATGTATATTTGGTTGCAGCTTCGTCTACATTAGTTGTTTCATCTTCCTCATCTCTTGGAGGACCTATAAGTAAATTTTGTGTAAATGATGATACGTTGAAAGCAGAAATTCTGTGGTCCATGAATAAGGTTATGACTCATACTTTTGATAGAGGTTCATGTATTTCCAATGATCTTTTCTCAATCATGTTTCCTGACAGTGTAATAACACATAAGTTCAAAATGATAAAAGACAAACTTGGCTATTTGACAACCTTTGGTCTTGGCCCCTTCTTCCAAGAAAAATTCTTGGCGGAGTTAAAGAAAATTGCATTTTTTGCAGTTTCACTTGACGAAAGTTTCAATAGAATTGCCCTAAAAGGACAAATGGACATCATTGTCCATTATTGGAACTCAAGTTTAAATGTGGTTTCGACCCGATACTTGGAACTCTGTGTTTTTAGGGCATTTTACTGCAGCTGACCTTGATTCCTTTACGTCATATATGTCTGAATTAGGACTGCCTTTAAAGAATGTTCTACAAATTGCTGTTGATGGACTTAATGTGAATTTAAAATTCCTTATGGACTTCAATCAAATGATGGGAAAAAATTTAGATAACTCTGAAGACAAGAAACCTATTGATGTTGGCACATGCTCTCTTCATACAGTTCATGGGGCTTATAAGACAGCTCATAATAAATGTGAATGGCAAGTTCATAATTTTCTGCGTTTGTTGTATTATCTGTTTGAATATTTTCCATCTCGAAGATCTGATTACATCCTCTCAAGTGGATCAAACCTCTTTCCACTTAAAATGTGTTCCATCAGATGGGTGGAAAACTCAAAAGTAATTGAAAGAGCCTTGAAAATGATTCCCCATTTAAAGAAATATGTGGCTTTTGTATCTTCCAAACCACCTGAAACAAAGAATTTTGGTGTTGTACGAGACTTCCTAAAAGATAACCTTCTTGAAGAAAAACTCTTTCTTACAGTCAGTAGTAGAGGTGGAACCATATCCTAAAATATTTCAAAATGGCAATCCAATGTTGCCCTTTGTACATGCCGAACTTTATTTGATGGCACGTAGCATTGCTGCTGGCGTCCTTAAGGCAAAGGTTATATGCAATGTGAAAAACTCAGGAAAGATCTTGGCAATTTATGTCAAAAATGAAAATCTATTGAGCTTTTCGAACATAGACATAGTCTTTGGTGCGAAGAAATTTTGTAAAAATGTGAAAGAACTTGATCTACAGCTCTTTAGAAAAGATTGCAGTCACTTCTTAGTGGAAATGTTTCAAAAACTGACTGGGCCTAGGTCTCCATTACGAAAGTGCATGGTGAAAGGTGCTTCATGCCTTTCACCAGCAGTAATGACTAGTGGTACTCTAAGAGTACAACGGGTTAACATAGCCCTCGAACAACTCACTTCAAACAACCATATTGCATACATTGAAGCTGAACATATAAAAAAAACTACCTTGAAATCTGTGAGCGTCTTCTGTTCAAGAAGAGCTGAAGACATTTGATTTCAATGAAACCAGACTAGATTTTTTTCTCTTCAACATCTTCATTAATGCAAAAGCTTGCAAGGCATTGCTGTCATTTTGCACGATGTTATTTACATTGTTCCATGGAAACAGTGCTGTTGACAGAGGTTTTTCAGTAAACAAGGAATGAATATAAAAGCGTTCTCTAATCTCCCAATGCAGCATATATTCAATGGTTCAGTTGGTAGGTGGCGTAAAGAATGTGGAATTTACAAGTGGGATGCTGCATGCAGCTTGGCAAGCAAGTTCCAAAAGGAGGGAAGCAATTGAAGAAATGAAGAAGCTAACAGATCAAAAACGACATTGGAAACTGTAAATAAACTCGAGGCAGATGTAAATCCTGTATGTTGTGATTTTGTGTATAAACTAAATATTAGGTGACAAATTTGAACAATATTAGATGTTTATGTTTGTTGAGATACTTCAGTTTCTGGGAGCTTCAAACATCTTTAATTACAAGTAAGTTTTCTTGTTGGTATGATTATAGTAATAGTTTTTACTTGTGTTTGTTATTATAATATCTATGCCCGATATACAATATAATGTTCAACCATTTACCAAAAAAAAAATTTTGCACCGTGTCTTACTGCCTATGCCCCGAAGGTATTTTGTGGTCAAAAAAGGTCACCAAGAAGGGTACCCGCCATTTGGCCTAAAAGGCATTTGGCCTAAAGTGTAGGCTAAACGCCTTTAGGCCAAATGCCTTTTAGGCCAAATGCCTTTAGGCCAAATGCCTTTAGGCCAAATGCCTTTTAGGCCAAATGCCTTTTAGGCCAAATGCCTTTTAGGCCAAATGCCTTTAGGCCAAACGCCTTTTAGGCCAAACGACTTTTTGTAAAGTTAATTTTTAGACCATTTATTAAAATATGTTTTGCTGTCTCCGGAAACATTCGTTAAGATTTGTAGTGATGCTAATAGATGGCGAGGTGTGTAGTGTTTAGTTAAATTGTATATACTACCGTTTCAAAATATATTAGTCTTTTCTCAATTTACTACTTCCCAAGGTATAGCAGCACGTCCATTAACCTGTAGTACCACTTTTGTATGTTGAACTTTTTACATTGCCAAGGTGTTGTACTAATTTTTGACAAGCCATCTTGTTAATGTGGGGAGTGCCAGGCCACCACCGTGGTTCGGATTCTACGTTAAACTGTAGGTCCTTCATTTCATCTCACAATCACCCTACCACTACACATTAGCGTAAGTGCGTATAACCCGAACGGGTAGTAAGACGTGGTGCTAATAATAATAATAATTTTTGTACCGTTTTGTACCAGAAATAAAAAGTTTTGTACCCGTACCGTTTTTTATTAATTAGCACATACATGTGGTTACACCATTTTAATAATTTTGTTTTATTTTGAATTTTGAATATATTTTTTTTAAGTGCCAAAGTATATTTTATCAGTCTTTCTAAGTATATTTGTTTATTAATTTTGCTAAATGAATTAATCAATCATTCATTTTTTATAATCATATTAACTTACTCGAGTTTGCCCACGGCTTCGCTCACATTTTGGTTGGGTAAATTATCTTATTTTTAGCAAATCATCTAAACCAGGTTTTCTCAAACTCTATACTCTTGAGCCTTATATAAACATAAAATTAATTGTTAAGACTCTTATTCTTAGAATAAAATAACTTGTTTACGTTAAAATACAAAAATGAGACATTTATTATTTAATTGATTTAGTTATTTTCTGATAAGAGATTTGTAGAAGTTTATAAAAATAGTAAGGTTTTGTAAGATATTAATTAATTTTATTGCTTCATAGGCCAAACAGAATATTAATTTTTTAGTCAATCATAATTTAGGCAAGTTGAAAGAAGTGAGAAATTGGTTCACACCTCATCTGAAATCCCTTCGCGCCTCGCAGTTTGAGAAACCCTGATCTAAACTACCAAAAATACAATTTCAGACACGTATGAGGCGAAAACTTTGTATGTTGATGAAGCCACAAATTAACTACTACCTATAAGAAGTAATATTCTATTTTATAAATATATATATAATCTATTTTATATATATATGCAGTCTTTGCATCAATATTTGCTCGCTTACGCAGAGACATTGTTGAAATGAACACCAAAAGAAATAGTTTAAATTTACTAACTAAACATGAATTAATTTGAAAGAATCACTCTAGTACTAAGCACCTCAGCTTATCAAATAAATTGTTCTGTTAGTAATTGTTTCTATTGGTTTTTGAAAATTTTCCCTTCTCCTCCCCAATCATAATTTCTCTAACTCCCATTTAAACACATAGTTTTAAGAATACTTTCTTTATCTATAGTTGTTCTTCTACCTGCCAGCCAAATTTCGATTTTAAACTATAGATAAAAGGTTTTTTATAACTCCCCCCGCCCCTCCCTTGATTTCATGGAGTTACATTTTAAAATGCTCAGACTTATTAGTTATTTGGAGTGGTGCATTTACGGGCATGCCAAAATTCAATTTTTAACGACACTGCACTGAGATGTAGTAGTTTCTATTAATTTTGTAGATTTTGGACCCCTTATTCCCCAACCCACTTTGAGAAATTTATAGTCTAATGTTATTTTGGCTATCTGGGATTTGATTTATCTTTATTCATCTGTCAAAATTTTATTTTTTTCCTAATCTCAAAAAGTTTTTTTCTCTATTATACTCCATCACCACTATTTCTCAGAATGCAATATTAAATAATAATAATAATAATAATAATAATAATAATAATAATTATTATTATTATTATGTAAATGTCTATTTGTGTTGTTTCCCGTACCTAATTAATAAATTTAAATTCTTTACAATACAGAGAAGTAATTAAATATATTAGTTTTTGAAAATATTGACCTCCAAGCTCCCCTTCCTCCTGCAATTACTCAACTCATCGAGAAATTTCAAGTTTTAAGGTTTATTTGGTCATCTTGATGGGCCCTTCCTTATACTAAGGCTACTAGAGTTGTAGGGAAGGCTCGTTCACTTTACCGGCCAGCACTCAGCTCTACCCTAACACGCAGCGCTGCTGTAACGTCTGCTCGTGAACTAGCCAAGTTTGCTTCTGTTCAGATCATGTGACTGTGTAGTGCAGCACTTTTTTTAAATTATTATTCAGCACCACGTCTTACTACCCGTTCGGGTTATACGCCTAAGTACTAATTACGCTAATGGATTAGGAATTGGGAAGGTTGAATTAGTGGAAGTGAACCCGCATTTGCGTGGAGGGAGAGTGGAAAACCATTGAGGAACCCCCCCCCCCCCCCAGTTCACCCGACTGAGATTCAAACCTCGATCTCCCCATCCTCAGCAGTAGATCTCAACACGACTAGCGCGTTAGCTATCTACGCCACCGAGGCGGGTGCGCTCGTTACTAACTTCTTATTTATGTCAAGTATGCTTCCAAAGTCAATGTGAATAGTAAATTTTTGTATGTTTATTGTAAGCTTTCTTATTATTTATGCGTGAAGGATTACGAAAAGTGTCATACCGATACTAAGAAAATGCCGGGTAAGCGTTGTATCGTTGCCGTATGCAATAAAGTAATCTAAGAGATATGGTGTTATACACAATGACTTCCCTAAAGATTCTGATGTCAGATGAAGATGTATTCCCTTCTGAACGAGATGGAAAATGGAGTCATGATTCATATTTTATTTGCTCATAACATTTTTTCACCTAATGAATATTAACAAGACCTTCAGTCCTAACTGCTGTAATTTCCTTAAAAAAGCAAATTAAAATCGCCCTTATTTGTGATGTCTCCGAAAATGTTATCCAAGGGGAAAATATATCACCCGTGAATCTAGGCATTGTATTAGATTTACGAAACAAATTGTAAGTGGTTTCATGGCGTGTAAACATGTCACCCCCAATAGTTTTACTTTATGGAAAAGTCCCCTTCTATAGTGAATTTAATGATTTGTTTAAATAGTTTACTTAACTGCAAGATTTCACAGATGCATTTTATAAACTTATTAAACAAATCGATCTTGCTTCATTAATGTGGACAGTAGTCTATAAGAAAAATCTCCCCATGCAAGGTGGATATAGTTTTATGTTATCCGTGCCATCTTAAAACATACTTTAGAAACATTATTTCTAAATTTAATAAATCACGTGGCTGTATGACACACATGAATATGTTTTTGTACAAGAACATAGTTTATTGTAGTACATGAACAAATGTATATAGTACGCAAGTTAATGAAAGCATTAAGGTATTTGGTGACGTAAATGTTCACTTAAATTATGTGTTAACTTTTCAATATAAATTTAATAACCCTCTTGTAAGTAGGCCTATTCATAAACCAATTTGTAGTATAGTGAAAATCTTGAATTTATATTAATGTTCAACTAAGTGTGTCAAACTATATATTTAAAGGGTAATATTAGATTCAGCTATATTTGTGTTATATAAGTTGGTAATAATATATGCCCCCCTCAAAGTTGGAGATAATATGTGTGTCCTCCACCTATATCCCCCACCCGCCCCCCCTCAGTTGGAAATAAAGTTGTCCTCTAAGATTGAAGTTCAAATCCCAGCCGGGTGTAACAAGGGTATTTTTCCCTAAGATGGTACCCCACTCTCAATATACGCAAATGTAGGTACATTCAATCTAAAATGTAACATTCCTCATTCCTGGTTCATTAGGGTAAATTGATGTATGTGTACAACTCAAAACGGGTAGTAAGTCACAATGAAAAAAAACCTATTGTGATGACTATCAAGAGTATCGGCGAAGCTTTATAAGTGTTGGGCGAGGTAGTTTGTAAAAACACTATTTTTAAGGAGTTTTTAGGTGCTTGACTCCAAGCCAGTGGAAAATATTTGAAAATGGAATGCCACTAAAAGCTATTTGGGGTGTTCCTTAAGCATTTAGAAATAATAATAGATTGTTATATAATCATTTTGAAGTTTGATGCAAACCATCTTTCAGCTTCAAATTCAAGTATATCAGAGGGAAGTTTAACAAAATGGAGGGAGGCACATTTCGATGGGGGGAGAAAAATTTGGTAATACCCCACCCTATCAACCCTTCCCTCTTTCCCAGTTCACGCTCAATGAGTGACACTCGATATAAAACTAGTGACAGACAAACCGTAGAATGTAGATTATTTCCTCAGAGTCTGACAAACTAACTTAAATCTAGAACAAATACAACATCCAGCCCCCTGACAGTTAATTCATCATTGTGGAAGGGGAAAAGCACAGTCAACCAATGATACGTTTTTCGGACATTCCGGGAATCAAACCGGGGACCTTTAGCTCAGTATACAAACACGCTACCAACTGAGATAAAGTGTCGGACTGTGTATTGAAATCAACATTTAGTACGGTTTATGTGTTGTTAGCAAAATAACTCTATATTACGTGATAAAAAAATTACACCTCTGTACACAAATAAACACTGGTACGTTGGTATTAACGCTATAAACTACCTGATCTCATAAGTCATCACACTCAAAATATAACTTGTTTTTAAGTGACGCGGAGGTCGGGGTGTAGTGTAGTTCTTCTTTTATATTCATTCAAGTATTAAATTATAAAAGACTTGTGAGATTTAAATGTATTTATTGAATGATCATAATACTAGTGTAAATATTTTTATGAGAGTTCGGCCATTCATTTTTTCTGGTACAAAGGCTCCTTCGGTCTAAAATGTGAGAACCCCTGGTCTAAGTCAATATATGTTAATGTGTTGAATAACACGCTATGGTAGCTTTGTCATTTCGAAGTACTTTAGTATTAATTTTAACCGAAATTGGCTGGGGTGCGAGTTATTCTGAAGTCTCTATATAAGCGAGGTCCTCGGTGTAATAACCCATATCTTGTGTTAAGAAACTTAAAAACTAAAACGAACTTAACTACCAGAATGGTGGCTACTAGTTATATACATTTTCTTGTATACAATGTATGGAAGCTACTATGGTTGTGCTTTTTTCAAATGAGAATATAAGTGGCACTTTTAATATGTGTGTGTTTTGAATATAAAGTCTTAAACCAAGTCTTAAAAAGGAGCCTAAGTATACGACTCATCTTCTGTGTCTAATGTTTCGTTTATAAAGTAAATAATTTATGTTTGTATTGAAATTATTAGGGGTTATGGGGGAAGGTGCCCCGTTTACTCCACCCCAATGAGTGCGCCACTGGTTCTAAGTAAACGCTTTGTTAGAGGTCATTTTATCATAGATATAATTAATTTATAAAATATGATAGTTATTAAAATGGTTTTTATGAACTTATAACGCCCCTTTTTCTCGTCAAATGAAAAAATCAAAAGTATATCCATTAGCTTTTATTTAATTAAAGGGTAACAAACTTTTAGTTCAAAACCCTTTTAAAAAGGTTTAGATTATATATATATATATATATAATTAATAATGAATACTTTTTGAGCCAGTGTGTTAAAGGAGTCTCTCATTTTATATTATTAAGTCAACATAGTAAGTATAGTATTTATCTTAAAAATGTTAAATAAAGTTTAAATGTAATTATAATTATACAAAAATGTACCTTTGTTATATTTGAATATGATGTATTTTCACTGTCTAAAATATGTTTTTCAAGTAAATAGAGTAAGCTCTAGTAGTGTTGTTTTTTCATTGTATCTTCACGCCAGTCAATGCTTTCCACATTTAATAGCAATTAGAAGGTAGGTATGAGGAAGATAGAATTATGAGAAGTACCCTCGTTTGCGTGGAAAAACGGGAAACCATTTAGGAAAAATTACCTTAAGTACATCGTGTAATTGAGCAGGCGCGGTATGCACATTTTTGTCCTCGATTCATTATTTTATAGTAAAAATCTTTCTTTCAAAAATGAAGATGAAATACATATTTAAAAAAATTAGATATCACTAAACTTTACACAAAAATATACAAATCAATACATTATTTAATCTATATAAAGCAAAGGATGAAGCAAGACAGAGGTACCCGCCAACAACTCGTGAAACTCAAAACAAATTATGTTAGTGGGTTTGAAAAAGAACCAAAGGAAAGTTGCCGGGGAACAATGAATTTTTGTTATGGTTTACATCAAGGTCTTTTGCTATTATTAGGAATGGAGGGAGGAAAGGACTGCTTCCTAATCCCACCCTTCAAAGTATCTTGTAGAGTGCGACTGAGAAGAGAGAAAGAGTAGATTTAGCCTGTTTGCCACGTAACTCAAGTTGGCCCACCACATTGCTGAAAAAAACCTTTTTTGTCTAATCGTTTGTGCTCTATTTGTGCTCATATGTGCCCGAACATGAACATTTGTGCTGTGAAACTGGCCAATTTAGAAAATATTTAATGTGGTGGGCTAACTTGAGCTCAAGCTAGCCCACCACATATTGAAAAACACAACATAACAAAATTTATTTAAGTCAATCCATTGTGCTCCATTTGTGCTCATATGTGCCCAAAAATGAACATTTGTGCTTTAAAATTATAAAATCTAAAGAACAATTAATGTGGCGGGCTAACTTGAGTCTTCCTTATACCATAACCTGTAGAAAAATTGAATTCAAGCAGGCCCGCCACATTTTTAAATATCAATGTAACAAAATTCTGTTTTCACCATTCGTTTGTTTTTCGTTTGTGCTCATATGTGCCCAAAAATGAGTATTTGTGCTCTATAATTAGAAAATCTAGAAAACAGTTAATGTGGTGGGCTAGCTTGAGCTCTAGTTGGATCGCCTTCATTAAATGTTATCTAAAAGGCCTAGATTCACAGCCCTAACGTTAATTTTCGGGCACATATGAGCACAAACTAAGAACAAATTAATGGTGAATACAGAATTTTGTTACATTGATATTTAAAAATGTGGCTGGCCAGCTTGAACTATATTTTTCTACAGTTTATGATATAGGGAAGGTTCAAGTTAGCCCGCCACATTAAATGTTCTCTAGATTTTCTAATTTTAAAGCACAAATGTTCATTTTCGGGCACATATGAGCACAAATGGAACACAATGGATTGACTTAAATAAATTTGGTTATGTTGTGTTTTTCAATATGTGGCGGGCTAGCTTGAGCTCAAGTTAGCCCACCACATTAAATATTTTCTAAAATGGCCAGTTTAACAGCACAAATGTTCATGTTCGGGCACATATGAGCATAAATAGAGCACAAACGATTAGACAAAAAAAGATTTTTTTTCAGCAATGTGGCGGGCCAACTTGAGTCACGTCTGTTTGCATCTAGGCTATAAGAGTGTCACTTTTTGGAATGGGAGAACACAAGCGATCCTAGCGGTGAGATATTTTTACCAACCAAAGCTCGTCAGATTTATCCCTCTGGCCTCTGCTGCAGCCATTGGCATTTCGGAGGTCCACTTGCTTACATCGTACGTTTTTCTTGCCCTAGGAAGTTATTATCCTGTAAAGGCTACCACATTTTGTATTTTTACGTTTTATGAAGACTTAAAAAAAGACCAACGACAATTCCATAAAATCTTTTGTATTTTTTTCACAAGTTGAAATAATTCCTGAGAATGCTTTGCAAATTACTAGGAGGGAAATTAGTATATAGTTTTTAAACAAAGGACCTATTGTGTTAACATAGCCCATGTTGTTAATAATATCACCGTAATAAAAATAGTTACACTGTTTGAAAAAAAATAACTACTAATTTTATATAATAATAGTTATAATAATTCTAACAATAATAATAATAGAGTTAAGGATCTAGTCAAAACCATAATTTAAGTTTATATATATATATATATATATATGACCATTGTAATATTTACTGGCAAAATTTATTTAATACGTCACTATTATTTATATATTAATTATTAATACAATAGATAAAAAAAAATATGTTCATATATATCTCAGTAGCGCTAAACGAAAATCGGGCGTCACTTCAGACAAATTTAAAGTGGGTGAGTTGAATATTGGTTTCCACTTTCATTTTGCCTTTCGGAATAAGTTGTCAAAAGTCCCCATAATTTGAATGTACGCATATAATTTTACCGAGCGTAAACGATGCTGAGAATGGGATTTTCTTATTGTTTTTCGTTAACTTTATGACCGTGAGATATATTAACAAGGAAATAATATCGGAAATCTATATATAAAAAAGGTGATATAGTGTTTTGTGAACTAATGATCTAGTTGTATGTAGAATATTGTCAATGTTTTTAGAAATATTGTAACTACCTTGCATCAGTTGTGCTATCTATATTCAGATGAAACAACTAACAGTACCTTTTACTTTCCGAAGATAACCGAAGGTTTTAAATTTACATTTTAGGCCAAATGACTTTAGGCCAACTGCCTTTTAGGCCAAATGCCTTTTAGGCTAACTGCCTTTAGGCCAAATGCCTTTAGGCCAAACGCCTTTTAGGCCAAATGCCTTTTAGGCCAAACGCCTTTAGGCCAAACGCCTTTTAGGCCAAATGACTTTTGGTTTCATTTTTAGGCCAAATGCCTTTAGGCCAAATGCCTTTTAGGCCAACTGCCGCGTCCCCACCAAGAAGTCACGAATTTTTGTTCCTCTGAGTAGACACCCTGTAAATTTATCTAGAGTTTAGACCAGATCGATAAAAAGATGAAGTGATTTTTCCCCTGATTTACAATTTAGGCCTATTGACAAATGTATGATATGTGTCAGGGACATCAACCACCTGCGACCAGATATCCGACATTCTCCGGAGGTGACGTTTGCCCTCTCAGTGCACTCAGCCATTAAGTGCAACAATTATGTACGCTTCTTCAAGTTGGTACGCCAAACCTCATACTTGAACGCATGTTGCTAGAGAGATACTTCTTCCAAGTGCGCTCGTGGGGGCTACTTATCATCATTGAGGCTCATTGCCACTTAGCCAAGCAGTCCTTGGTGAGTCGATTTGAATCATTTTATGTTTACAATTAATCCTAGTTTGTTCATATTTTAACTAATGAAAAAGGTATAAAGAAGTTAGAGTTTGGAGAAAATGTAACCACATTTGTGGAGGGGGAGGGCGGGAAACAGTTTAGGAAAAAAAAACACCTCTGAACACCTTACTGGAATTCGAACGCTAACTCCTCATCTTTGGCAAACCAAATCAGATGAGATCTACACCTTAGTCTGTGTGCCATTGATGCAGGTAAGTTTGTTCTTCATTTTCAATTCGCTACGCTTGTCTCTTAGCGCAGTAAATCACACATGTCAAAAACTGTTTAGCAATGAGAAGGTACAGCGGCTAAATCATCTTATAATAATGGAAATTGATTTAAATAAATACGAAATAAAAATAAACCAATAAGTATAAGTTTAATGACGAAAGCCCACCTAGAGAAATAGGAAAAATGTGGGAAGAGTCCAATGAACAAAGGTGACATCTTCCTTTCTTTGGTCTTCTATGGTAAAAAACACACAAGCGCACGGGTGCACATTAATATTTCTGCATTATTGCCTTTATCAAACAAAGAAGAGGAAAAACACTTTACACAAAGATTAAACTACTACAATTAGTCAACTGCTGTATTGTATTCCTATTCACCCTGCACACTTTAAAAAACATTGTTTCATAGTCAGACTCAAGTGGGGCCCGATACTAAATACAGGAGGACACCTACCTACACCAAATGGCTCACTTTGATATTCGAAACTGGCCCATTCCATTCAATTCGAGTTTAGGTAGGTGTTGTCTTGTATTTAGTATTGTGCCACACTTGAGGAATACTATTTTCTTTTCTTTATATGAGGTATTTAATTTGCACTTTCTGAACTATCTGATTATATCAGAATGCGAGCATTTATATGAGCGAGAGAGAAAGGACCAACTCATTTTTCCGGGAAAGGTATATGTACATACTTTCCAGGGTTCCTTTACATGGTTGGCCCTGACTGGGTTTGAACCCACAATATTGAGGCGCACTATGTCTGACTATAAAACTGTTCTAATGATTTGCATTGTAAGCCACGGGTAGAACACTTTTATGTCCCCTTGTCAAAGTGGAGTACACACACAGTCACATACTCCAATCACTATAAACTGATACAAGCTCATGTTAAATTATCTAATGCATGTAAAAACCAACAATACAACTTTAATATGGACGGCAAACATTTACTTGTTAATGAATTTTTGATAGTTTGAAACTTCTATCCCAAACACAATTTTTTATGGAAACTATTTTAATCTGCTTGTTTAACCAGATCGCATCTTTAATAATCAACTGATATTTTTAGTGATGTTCATTTCCACCAAATATTAATTCTACTCTAATAATTTTAATGTGCAGACATTTTTCTTTTATATTTTGTCAAGTATTTAAAAAAACCACTTCCTTTTATGAACTTTCAGATCAGAACCACATCAAAATTTTTTATGCATACCTTTGATCTATCTCTTGAGTATAAATTAAAGTAATCCTCATTCAGTCCAGTGTTTAAAGTTTTATTTAAAGTGCTCAAATGAAATTGAAAACATAACATATATTTTATTTGTTGTCAGTTACCAGTGAGAGATCTCTTAAGGATCTTAGCATTTGAAGAAGAATTGGAAGCACTTGTTTTCCTGGACCACTTTGGCCTGGAAGTGACCAAAGACAAGAACATCATAATTCACAAGAATGCTGGAAAGAACCAGAGCTCAACACCTTTACAGAAGAGCAGAGCTACTGCGCTCATTGAGTCCAAAATGACTGGAACTGTGGGAGAGGTCAGGTTTGGTGCATGTGTAAAAAAATATGTCCATCCACCTTTGTAGTGGTGGCAGGTCACTGACAGCTGGTACAGATTTTTATTGCCAAAATATCAACATATGGGAAAAATAATAATAATGTTCTTGTAATGGAGCACTAGGCTAAATATTGGTTTAAATTATGAGCTTAGCAGAAATTGTTAGGATAGAACACTAAAAAAAACACACTCAATACTCTCTTGACATGATGAATCTGTCTGTGATGATGAAAGCTTGTCCTTAAAAATGTGTGTTTTTTTTAGTGTTATCACTAAACCATCTCTATTTCGGTATCACCAAGGTAAGTGTGCTGGCTATCCCACCTAATCTAAATCATTATTTTCTTGGTAATACAAAATTATCAATCTTTGTAGAAACATGATACATTCGTTTAAAGTAAGTGTTAGTGAAGTAAGCCACCCTGAAAGAATGGTTAGGTTAAGTCCAGATAGGAACAAACTCATTTCTCTCTTCGTTTCTTCCTGCACTTTTCACACTTTACAACTTCACAGTTACACAGGTTTGTAAATTTTGGAATTATTGGTTTTTCATATAAAAAGATACACTAAAATACACAAAATACAAAGAAATATATTATATGGCACTACATGCATGAAGAATTTAAAAAGTGCTGTTGCCAAAGTGATGCAACAGAATGGAGACTTTGAATAGATAGATAGCTTGCTGAAACATTAGTAATTATCATGTACTTATTTATTTTCTCATTTATAGTCTTTGTTAGCCTTATATATATTCTCAATTATTAATTTTTCAGCCTATTCAAGTCTCCATTTTGTTACATCTCTTTGGCAAAACTGCAATTTTTATTATAATTATTATTATTAGCACCGCCTCTTACTACCCGTTCGGGTTATACGCACTTACGCTAATGTGTAATGGTAGGGTGATAGTGAGATGAAATGAAGGACCTACAGTTTAACGTGGGATCCGAACCACAGTGGAGGCCTAGCATTCCCCACATTCACAAGATGTCTTGTCAGAGGTGAAGGAAGGGTTTGGCAATCAGATAAATCTGTGGTGGGACCGAGGATTGAAACCCGGACCCCAGCATAGAAGTCCGACACCTTACCCCTAGACCACCAGGTCACCAGCAATTTTTGTTATTTTTCAAATTATTCAAGCATGTAGTAGAAAGTAGAAGTGTTAAAGGTGCAAGAAGAAATAAAGAGAGGAGTGTGTTTGTTCCTATCTAGGCCTGACCTAACTATCCTTTCAGGTTGGCTTCCTTCACTATCACTTACTTTACATCACTGTACAGTGTTTATCATCATCATCATCATTCATCATCATCATCATCATCATCATCATCAACAACAACAATGGTTTTATTTTGTGGCCGGGTCAGTTTAGTAAAATGCCTTCATCTTCCTCTATCCTTCTACCATTCTTCCTCCTTTAATTGCTTCAATGCTTCTCCTATTACTTACACTCTTTCTGTTATCTGCTCCCTTTCCCTCTCTTTCTTGGCCTCCTTTTCGCCTTTTTTCTTACAACTCACTTACATTTTTTTTTTGCTTCCTCTCCTCATCAACAAAAGCCATACCATCCAGCTTGCTTCCTTACATCCACTACCCCGGTGTTTCCTTATAACTTCATTCCAAAAATTGTACACTAACGTTTTTCACAAACTCATTCCCCCGACCTCCATTTTCCTAGTCTCTCTTACCATTTTTGTCCATGTTCCGTTGCTTGTGACAATAGGTACAAATAATTTTTCCTGTCAACCTTCTTACACTTTTGGCACTTCCCTTCTCCATAGCAGTACTTAAAACCCATAGAACACTCTCCCTGATTCCTCTTTCGTTAAATCCCCTCTACTTTTATCTTTCCCTCACTAACGCTTCCCAAAATAGTTTATTCTGTTTTTTCTCAGACTACTCCACCAACCTTTAGCTTTATTAGGTCTTACCCTCTTCCTTTCATGACCACCCTTCACACTTTTCTAGGGAGATTTTTTTCCACACTCTTTTACTTTCCAATTCCATTCTTGATTTTTCCTGTCTTCCCTTTCCCTTTTACCCCCATACCATCAAGTCACACAAACATCATGGGTTTCATTCTTTCCTCCCTGAATTTTCCGCCACTTTTTCTTGACCATTTTCCTTACCATTACATTAATAAAAAGAAGGGCACTCTCCCGCTTACTTTTATTTTATTTGGAATCACCCCATCCTCCATCTTTTTCTTAACACAACTCCCTTTACACTTTTGCTTCCTCCGTTTCTTACAAACTTTATTTTATCTACGCTCCATATGCCTTTCCCCTATCCATATAATAGGGGTCGCGGCTTTGGGTCTTTCATTCGATCTGATAATTATGACAATAAATCTTGTAGTCTTCTACACTTTTCCCGAGGAAAATGTTTTAATACATTGAAAATTGATGTGTGTGTGGGGTTTAAATATGTGTTATGTTTTTACTTTTATTTGTGCTCTACATTTTTTCTAATATTCTATCATTTTATTTATTACCAATTGTTTTTGCTCCCCGCACTTGTTTTTACATATTATGACAATAATCTTGATAATACACTTTAAAAAAATGATATTCTAAACTATATCCATTCCAAAATAAAATTCACAAATAAATTTTCAAAAATAAAAAGTTTTTTAAAATACCGGGGAATTTTTAAAATAATTTAAAAAATAAAACAAAAATTTGAATATAAAATTTTTAGAAAACCCAAAAATAATGAATTCACAATTATTTCCCAAATATCCTTTTATCTCACAAATTGGGATCATTTAATACACTTATATTGATTAATTCAAACCATTTTTAAAAGGGTTTTAAAGCAAAATTGACATCATTATACAAATACAACATCAATGGGAAAATTTTCCCCCATAAAACAAAATTTACAAAAAAAAAAACTCAATGACCAAGAAAAT
>JBCFYV010003361.1:0-27011 GCA_039000515.1 Timema cristinae
AAAAAACGTCAATTTTTTTTGGAAAAATGTCCCCTCGGTATTAAACCAAATTTAAATTACTGTCGCCCTTAAAATTTTATTCAAATCCAAATATAAATGGAGTCATACTCATACGACCTTAATTATCTTTGATGCACGTACCAAAATTTAATTACACAGTTGTTCCCATAATGTCCCTACGTACTTAAACCCAATTAATTACTGTCAGCACTTAATATTATTCAAATCTAATAATAATGTGCTCTTACTATCATACACTTTAATTACTTATGATGTCACGTACACAAAAAATTAATTACGTGCCTCGCACTTAATATCATTCAAATCTTGAGTCCAACTCCCCATATCTGATACGTCAATTCTTGGTATTGCCATGTTTTAAAATCGGGTTTTTTACTACTGATGTAGATAAAAAAATTTAAATTCATGATAGCCAGTATCAACTAGATCTACAAATAAAGAATATACATTTAAAAAATAAAGATACAAAATGATATAAAAGTTTCAAAGTTAGCAAATGGCCCCATTTAAATTTATTATTTTTGGTGTTTT
This sequence comes from Timema cristinae, assembly GCA_039000515.1. NCBI lineage: Eukaryota > Metazoa > Arthropoda > Insecta > Phasmatodea > Timematidae > Timema > Timema cristinae. The sequence continues at coordinate 553 of JBCFYV010003361.1, forward strand.
CCCTTCCCGGGTTTGTTCGTTTTTAAAACGCCTGAATAGGGGATTTTAAAGTATTTAAAATTAGAAAAATTTCAAGTGGTAAGGAGAGTACAATGGCATCGTTGAAAGGGGGGGAAAGGGGAAAGGGAAAGAGGAAGCCCCCAGGAAATTTTTTAATTTGGGGTGATAATCAACCCTTTGAATCGAAGTTTTAGAAACGTATTTTTAAATTTATTTGTTAACCCTGTTTTTTTAAAGTACAAATGCTATATTTTGTTTTGACACTCACAATCATTGTTTAGGAAAACAAAAAAGTTTTTGTTCAAAAAAAAAAATCAAGTGATAAAATTTTTAAAAACTTTTAAAACTTAAAAATATCAGGCCTACAAAAGTTGGATGGTAGTACATATACGTTACATAAATCTCAACTGTTTAAGTAATTTTTTAAAATTTTTTCTTTTTCAAAAAAGTAAAAAATGTGTAGGCAACTTCTGACTTTTTTTTTGTTTTTTAGTTTTCTGTAAAAAAAAAAAAAAATGTATTTTTTAATTTTATTTTTGTTGAATACCATGACCATGAAAACCTTATCCTACGGTGGGTGTAAAAAATAAGAACAAAACTTTTACTTCAAATTTTTTATTATCTATTTTATCATTAATATAGCAGTATTAAAAGGGCTCCCAAAAATAAACCAAGTCGCGAAGTTTTGAAGTTTTGAATTTTTACTTTTAAAAAATAAGCATACCAGTTTTATTTCTTCACTTTTACTGTTATTTTTTTTAAACAGCCTTAAAACGAGTATAATTACTGATTGACTTTTTGTCTATTAACTAATGAAATTAATTAATAAATTTGGAGATAAAAAAGACAGGGACAAACTTTAAAGTCTGTTAAACGAACTGAAAAAAAAAAAAAACCGCATGCGCAACAATTCAAGAGGCCGAGACGAAACAAAACTACATATGTGTCTCATAGTAAAAAATAAATAATGCAACACTCCACTTATTTAGATTACCCCTTAAAAACCAAACCTTGCTTACAAGAAATTAAACTGATGTTTGGCGAGGTTTGAAAGAACATCCAATTGTTCTCTGGTTCAAGTCCCTTATATCAATGTCACCAGTTCATAAAATCCGTAAAAAAGGGGAACGAACAAAAAATATGCTTATTTTTTTGGGGGGTATTAGTTTACTCCCCAATCAATTTCTGATTGGTTATTAAGTACATTGGGCCTCATCACATTTAAAAACCAATTCACAAATAATTTACTAGCCTATAGAGTCCTTTGTTCCATTGCAATGCATTGTAACCTCTTTTTTGAAAGTGCTACTTCTTTTTTGTCGTCAGATTTCCCAAAGGATAGCACCCCCATTAAACAAAATCAAATCCGCTTTTTGTTTTTCGGGTATTCATTACCAAATAATCGCTCTGTAAACCTTCAGTGTGGCGTTACCCCCATTTTTTCCCCGTAAAAAAATCCCAAACTCCATAATCTACTGAATCCCTTAAATAAGGGAGAAATTCTTAACCGCCTCCCAGGATCATGCCCTAGTTATTTAAAAAATTGACGGGCTTGATTAACTGTATATTCAATATCAGAGGATGATTTTTGCCGAAAAAAAAGAACCAATTGCCCCACGGATGACACATATAGCATTTTTTTTTTCATCTTCATCTTTGAACTCCCCAATTGGCTTAAGTGTAAGCCGGTTCACTAAACAGTTGACCTTCGCATTTTCCATCAGAATCTTCGTAGAATTTTCGGATGTATGCACTTGAAAATTTTTTTAAGTGCGTTTTTCCGATTTCGTTCAATTCAAGGGCCGATGAATGCTTAGTTTCATAAATTTTGTGATCTAAAAAAAGTATCAAATTTTGAGAAATTCATCAATTGCTTCTTGAAAACTGACAAAAAGGTCCTCACCACATAAAGAGCAAAATATACAGCTACGCCCCCTTTCAAAATTTTCATATTTTTATTAGTAATTAATGCTGCGCTGCCCCCAAAAATTTAACTCGACGTTCAATAAATATTTGCACTAAAACCCCTATTCCAAACTAGCAGGTGTGAATCTCTGTTCCCTTTTCTATTATAGCTAGTATACAGATATCTGGGTGCTACTCAACGGATTTAAATTTTCGAGCTAGTGTCATGTGATACGGGCTAAGGCAGATCGTTATTTCTTTGTTGTGGCTAGATAAATTCATAGAGCTGTTAAAATAGACCAAAACTTTTTTTTGCTTTTATTTTGAATAGGCCAAACATTTCCTAGGGCTTTTGTTATTTTTTTAATGGCATACGGGTACCAATTAAGTTAGCTATTTTTTTCTATTTTTGTAATTATGTACAAGGCTATATGGGTAACTGTTACGTTTAATTACAGGGTTCTGGAATTGAAAAATCTTTTAAAACTTTGTATTCTTATAAATGGATTAGTATTTTTTTTGAAAAAAGTGCAAGTTAGATAAAGTACTACAACGACCTTGCTTGTAAAAAAAACAAGTGGGGTACTAGGACTGTATCCGTATACTAGCTAGTAAAAGGGAAAAGGGGATAGAGATTCACACGCTGTATTTTGGGTACTGGTTTAGTGCAAAATTTATCGAATTTAAAAGTTTAAATTTTGGGTGCAGCCGTATTAATTATAATAAAGATTTTAAAAATTTAAAAAGGAGCGTAGGAAAACAATAGGACCAGGAGGTGAAAAAAGATAAATAATTGTCAGGGGATGATAAAAATTATAATTTGGAGGTTAAGTCAGCACTTCGTGGTGACACAAACGTTTGTATTCCCTAAAAATTTTATTCATTTATTTCAATGTGGAAAAGCCCCTAAGCCCCTGGGTGTCCAAGTACATTATCCCTTAAACAAATGTTTTTTTTGGCCCACACACACTTTTAAATAAAAAAAAAAACCCAAGTTGAATGCTAAAGTTTATTTAGATTAAAATTGGGGCTGGAACACAGTTTGTCGTTTTTTGTAAAAATGTTTTAAATTAAATTTTATAATTAAAAAAAAAGTCTATTGTGGCAAATTTTGGTAGTATATAAACAAAATGTTTAGAAAATTTTCTGCCCAACAAAAAAATTACATTTTCCCTTTCCATTGTTGGGGTCATTTATACCTTTCCTTTTCACAACAGTCCAGCGCGCATTGATTGGTTGAATTACACAACTAGGTCGAAAAAAGTACGGGCAATAGGCTTTTTAATCCTCACAACCAGTATGGTAGCCCGTACCCAAATGGCAGAACCAGTTAAAATTTTTCTGTTTACACGACGCTAGATGATGACGTGCTAGCTATGAAGTAGCACACTGGTTTCAAGTACGGCTAGTGCGTGTGATACGGGCTTAAAAAAGGACCGGTGTACCCATGGAAAACAAACAGGAAAGTGGAAAAATCGCAAGTCAAAGATGAAAGTAATAGGCCCAACACACACGAAAAGGGGGGGGAAAAAATTTTTGGAATAATAATTCAAATAGGACTAGTTTTATTCACCCCGCCCCCCTCAACAATTTTTTTTTGACATTTAGTTTTAAATTTTTGAAGTCTTAAGATTAATGAAATTTTTTTTTAAGTGGCCTATTTTTTTCCCCCCTAATCTTCAAAATGAAAATAGTAAAGCAACATAACACAGAGCATTTTCTAAAAAAAATAAACTTATCTTTGCCCTGGGTTTTGGTAAACTGTCTGCCATTTGGTTTCAGACTTTATAATTTTAAAAATTATTACACCCTCTTTTTCTTTTTTTTATAAAAATTGAAATTAAATCCAATTTTGATCCTTTTATTTCAGGGTTGTTACCTAACTAATTGCTGCTTGTTTTAAAAGGATTACAAAAAAGATTAATATTAAAAAAATTAAAATATCAATTGGTTTTTTTGCAAAAGGCTTCAAAACAACTGAACTTAATGCAAAAAAACCAGCTTCGGGAAAGACAGAATTCAGTTTGTTGTTTCTTTGATGACCAAATAACAGTACACCAAAAATTTTAAAAAACAAACCTGTGGGATTTTTTATCATTTTTATCAGTTCCCCACAGGTCCACAAAACCCACACAAAATTTCGTTGCTAGAGTTTCTACTAAAGACAATTTTAAATGTAATTTGTTTTTGACATACCTTAATACTCTTTTTATAGTTGGTACAACACATCATTTGCATGATTTTGGTATCTACTTAAATAAGTATACTAGTACAAAAAAACGGCCCTGTCCCTATAACTGCTACAAAAGACAGCCCATAATTTGTTGCATTTTAAATCCCATTTTTCGTCACTTGTTTCAGGCCCACAATTGAAATTTATTTTCCCTAGGTGTGGACTGCCCTTTGTTTTAACATACCCAAAAACTAATCAAAACTTTTTTAGGTAATTTTTTTGGGACAGTTCAGACACACCTTTTTCTAGGGCTTGGTTAATACATATACCCAAGTAGTAAAATTGCGAAACCTAAATCCTTCATACAAAAAAAAAGGTTATTAAAAACTCTTTAAATCATCAAGTTTTTCCCCGCTTGTGCCAAAAAAACAAAATATCATCTCAAATAAAAACTAGCGCTTTGTTCCAGCGTCCCACATTTTTGGGATACAAACAAAAAAAATTTTGAAACGAACAAACCCCCTTTTTGTTATTTCATCGTCAAATTTCGAATTCAATTTTTGGCGACTTCTTTAGGCCATATATTTATTGTTAAGTTTACCAAGAAATTTTCATCACAGTTTAAGCCTTAGGTAATGTATGTACACTTCTTCATTTATACACCCTACAAAAAAGCACTTTTAACGTCCCTTTGGTGATGGTAAACCTAACCCATTTGCAATACCAATAGAAAAAGAAATGTTTTGAAAATTTTTTTAACAGGAGAATACAACGAAATGAGCAGTGGCGGCTCGTGTTAGGACTGCGGAAAATGCAGGACCCCTATTTCCACTTTTATTTCGATAAATTTTTTATAATGAGTCATTTTTTTTTTAAATTTTTCTTTATTTTTTTAGTACAAAATAATAATTCCCCTTTGCTTAATTCAGTACTTTGTACGCTTCACAGTGCCAAACGAGTGGTGTTTGATGTTGTGCCATGAGACAAAAGGGAGGGAGGGGGGGGTTGCAGGTAAAAAGAGCAATGTTGCTCTCGCAGGTCGGGTCTGGCGTGATGGTGGGAGTAAGTTTAATATTTACTCAGTGTTGTGCATGTGTTATATTTAAAAACTATGTACCATATTCTTGAATGTAATAGAATTATATTATTATTCTGCTTCCAGCTAGCTATTCTATTTGAATAGTTTTTTTTTCGGTTATTTTATTTAACAGAAAACTTTAACCATGGCCTTGCATCCACAAGAAATAAGTTCTGTGACTCTAAGAGAACTTCAACAGCTTAAGTTTTCACAGTTAAGAAAACAGGTCGTTCAACCCCTGATATTCTAATATCTCAGCCAGGCAAAAGCAACAACAAGAAATATATTCGTACCCATAATTCTGAATGGTACCAACGGAAAAATTGGCTTTGTGGCTGTGAAGTAAAAAATGCACTGTTTTGCTTCCCGTGTTAGCTGTTTGGAGGTGATGTACCGTGGAAAAAAGATGTTTTTTAGAAATATAAAAAAAAAATGAAAGAAAAAACTGAAAAGGATGAGAAGACAAAGAAGCACGCTTATAATGTTGTTTCACTGTCACTTTTAGGAGCCGTAAGTATTAAGGAGAAGCTTAGTGAGGTATACAGACTTTCAATCAATGAGCATAATATAAAAGTTAAAAAGAACCGTGAAATTTTGTCCGAAATAATAGATTGCGTTTACTTTTGTAGACACTTTGAAACTCCTATATGTGGAAATGATGAAAAAGACGATTCAGTAAATCCAGGCGTACTTAGAGGATTAGTAAATTTTGCATCTAAACTAGATTCAGATTTGAAGAATCAATTAGAAACCAGTGTAGTCTTCAAAGATGTTTCTAAGACCATTCAGAAAGTTACTTCGATAAAAAAAAAAAAAATTTCTCTACAATTCCAAACAATATAATAATTTAAAAGTCAAACTTCTTTGGCCCCATAACTGAGGATATTTTAAAAGAAATAAATATTAGCAAAAACCAGCGCCCCAGCGGGACATATTAAGGGTGGGAAAATTTAGACATTGTTTTTTACGATCAAAATTTTTAATACGTTAAAATTTTTTAAACTGAAAATTATTAAAAAAAAAAAAAGTTGTAAAAAGTTTAGGTTTTTATAAAAATCCAAACCCCTCTAAAGCGCGATTTTAAAAATTTTACAAGATTTCCAGCCATTGTCCCGGTCCATGGGCAAAGGTCTGTCGTCGATCGTTGGTCGTAAGGGTAGTCGATTTTGGCAAGCTTGCACGGCCCTTATTTTGGGATTTTGTTGTTATGGAAGGGGGGTGGGAATACACCAAACACACGCATGATGACGTCAACGATGCCTTGAAACAATCACGTAGACCATTGTTGATTCCGCTTGCTCCATCGGAATATCCGTGAATATCTCCAATCACCCGATGTTTTGAAGGAGGTTCCTCTAGTCTCCGTCAGAGGTCGGATACATAATTGTCTTCTAGTTGATGATGATAGTTCTTGGTTCATTTCTCGCTAGTACAGTCGGAATGCCGGGTCGCTTTGTTGACCCACTGGATCTCCCTTGACCCACTCGCTAATCTAGGATTCCAGGTGCGGCCAGCCTTGCAGGATTCTATTGTGAGCAGATTAGTATTGTAAGTACATGAACAAATTAATATTTAGAATTGGATCGAGTAATGAAATATATTGTGTAGCATTGTTTTTATTGGTCTTCATACCCTACAAAAACTACAACAGGAAACATACTTTTTGTAGGGATCCTAATTGAGTTAAATTTTTTTGGAGCGGGTAGTACCTCTTTTCGATACATTTATTTACTGGGTAGGGGGGGGTCCATTTGAATTTACCACGTAAGTACAAAAGTTGGGGAATATAAACAAATTAAAAACTCTATTTTAGAATTGAAAAATTTAAAAGTACTGTGGAACCCTTTTAAAAAGACACTCATGGCAAAGCTAAGGAAGTGTTGACATATATGTTTTGATATAATGGACAGATATTCTTCATAAACATTAGTAGCTGCTAACTTGTTCAACGAAATTTTTTCACTAGATTTAAGAAGAACATCTCACAAAAGAGGTAGTACTGACCTTTGACGCTTACCCATTATTGACAAAAAAAAAGCGGGAAAACAAATAAAAGATTCTATTTTAAACAATATTCTGACTATTGAAAATTAAATTTGAGCTGCAAAAATTTATTTTGAAAATAATCTAATTATGTTTTTTAGTGAAATTACAAAACTGATAAAAATCCTCTTGACAATCCCATGACTCATCAAGGCTTAGCGTGCTTTTAAATGAAAAAGTTTAAAAAAAACTTTTTAAAGAACCCCAGACTTGGAAATTAAATACTTGCAGACTTTGAAGGAGAAAAATTTCCCTTTAATTGTCACCCGAGGGCAAGGAGAAAATTTTTTAAACTTTTTGAGCAAATTAAAACAAATGAATGGATTTCATTTTTAAAATTTAAATAGATAGCTTAAAACTTTAAAAATTTAAAATTAAAATAAGTAAAAGGGTTTTTTTTTTAAAGATTTATAAATTTCCCTGAAAAATTTTCTTTCTATGGGTTTTTTTTTTCCCTTTTTAAACAAAATTTTAAAACAAAGGCTAAACATTTCTGGGCAACAAAAATAATTTTTTATTTACGAGCCGCCATGGGAATGAGTAAAAGTGGAAAGGTGAGTGGAATTGATTTGCCTGGGTTTTTTTGGCCTTCTGCAAGAACTACCCTTAATACAAATTTAAACCCCCCCACTCACACTTTTAGAATTAATTTATTTTTTAAATGCCCAAAAATACACTTTTTTTCATCTTCACGTTTTTTAAATTTTATCCTTGCTTTCTTTCTTATCCCTTTATTAAAGGAAAGACTTAATTTTCAATTCAAAAAATTACCCAATGATACTCATCGGTTTAAAATCAAAAACCCCTAAAACGAATGAGCAAATTTATATTTTTTAAATGCCTTAGCCCCTTTTCATACATCAATATTTTTTTTAAATAAAAATTTATAACAATGTTTATTTGGACAAATTTTACCAAACAAATAAAACCAGTGTTTAAAATACGCTTTTAAAAAATTTTAAATATTTTAAATCGATAAAACAGATGTTTAAATTTGAAATTTTTTGGGTTATCATTTGATGGGGGCTATTTTTTTTTTTATAGTTTTCACATTTGGGATTAAATAATTTATGTTGGAAAAAGTAAACTTGGGGGTTAAAAAACTTATTTTCAAAATTTTAAATTCACCTTGCTATTCCGCAACACACTAACACCATTCGGCTTCAATTTCGACACGAAGCAAAGAGTAACCAGATGTTTTTTTTTTGGTATGGCAACAACCATTATATTATTTTATTATTTTTTATTACACCGCGTCTTACCCACCCGTTTTGGGGTTTTAAAGCACTTCGCTAATGTGTTTTGGTAGGGTGTTGTGAGATGAAATGAAGGACCACTGTTTTAAAAAGTGGAATCCGAACCTCGGGGGAGGGCCCGGGATTCCCCCATTCACAAGAAAAAACCATTATAAAAGGGGAAATTTAAAAAAAAATTTAATACACATTTAAGTAAGAAATTTAAAAATTTGAAAATTTAGAAAATTACCCCATCGTAGTGTGTTTGTACTATAGAAATGTCTTGGCTGCAAATTTGTCCCTCAAATTTTTCTTACAAAAAAGGCATAATATTTCCTGCCACATTTCTCTTAAATTTGCTCACTGGGTTGACACTAGCTTTGCCCCTTGCGTAGTCAGTATGTGTGAGGTCGATCAATTGGGAAGTCGAAAAAACATGGTGGGGTGTTCGGGTATATGACTACAAAACCCCTTTACGACACGATTTTAATGCATTTAAATATTTCCCAATATATTTGTAATTTGTGCATGGATTGGATTTACCATATACTGACGGGGTAAATTTTCTACAAGGATGAAGACCAAATTTTTTTATTTTTTAAATATTGAATGAAGTTTTTTTTCTAGTGTATGCTATTCTAATGGGGGTTGGGGGGAGGGGGGGGAAAAACCCTTGCCTTCGTGGCTACGCCCTGTTCAAATTTCTCCCAAGCCAAAAACATTACTGACTGCGTATTAAAAAAAATTTAAAAATTAGGACCAAACTTTTTTAAAACCTTAAAAATCATAAAAAAAACCCATACAAAAAAAGTTACCCAAAATTTTGATTCTGGTTTAAAAAGTTTTATTTTTTTTTTAATATTAAAATATTTTAAAATTCACTTTCGCTTTTATTTTTTGGGGGAATAAAATAGAATTACATTTTTCCTGTAGACCTAACTATTATTTTTACATGAAAAAATGCCTTTTATTTCCTCATTTTAGTATCATTTAAACTGGTTTAAAAAAGGATCTGCCATTGACATATATAATAACCCACACTGTATGTTTTTAATAGGCAGGTCTATCAAACGTTACAAGTAACACAGTAAGAGAGCGATTATATCCGTTTTACTCACTGGTTTAAAATAATATTGACTGCGTCCTAATTTTTATTGAAATATTTTTCATCTATACAAATGGGAACGTTGTCAGGGTTTTTTTCCGGAAAAACCCGGGATGACAAACATCTGTTAATTTTGTGACATATTTTTAACCAATCCCCAACAAGAGCGGAAAGAATACCGGGTGATGACGCTTAGAAACACCCCCCCCCCCCCCTCCCCACCACCGATTGAACAAAAACGATATTTCTTTTTCTTTTTAAACAAACACCGCTGTACCAATTTTCCCATACATTTTTTTATACTTTTTAAAAAATTTCGCTTATCTCTTACAATTTTAATATTATTGTTTAATGTTTTAACGAACATTCGCCGATGTTTTTTAAACATCCGGGGGTCGACGACTTTAGAATAGTTTTGACAATTTGGGACGGGCCCGTTTTAAAACCCCGACAGTGTGTCTTAAATTTTTCATCTAGTAGTTACGGGGAAAAAAATTTAGCAAATGTGAAAATTTTCCCTTTTGGCGCAGGTTTTTCGTCGCGTTTGATCAATCAAAAAGTAAATCCCCTGAGGGGATTGGGTTTGCTTTCCTATAGATTTTTTTGTTTGGACGGTTATCAATAAACTTTTAGCTAGATAGTTTACTGTGTTTGATCACGGGGGTTTTTAAACACAAAAGTATTTACTTTAAGCGAGATGCACAGATTTTACCCCCCTTAGGGAAAAAGATTTTTGTTTGATCAAATAACCGATAGGTTTCTATATACTCCCCCGGGTAAAAAGTTCAAAAACTTTGTTAAAAAAAAACCTGTTCATTAAATCGTCCACACGATGTTTTGAGGCCCCCCGGCCCTTAAAATTAAAAATTGTCCGGTAACCTTTGTTATTTTAGGGGACAGATAACGCGGGGGAAATAGAATTTTTCCACTAAAACACCATAGAATTCTATCAAATTTATCCACACGCCCACCTTTTTTAAATTTAACAGAAAATTTTCTAAAAAGTATTTTTACCGAAATTAGACGGTCCCGCTAAAATCGTGTAAAGGTGTACAAACACAAACTCGATGGCACCCTTGTTTGGTAAAAAACTAAAAAATAAAAATTAGATTCAAATTTATAGTAGGGGTTGCGACAAACCCAAATCTCTAAGAAATTTTACGTTCAAAGAGTAAAAATTGAATTTAATTTTTTTAATTTATGACCGAAACATTTATCATAATTAGAGGATCCTAACCTCAGAGAGGGACACCCCAAGTCATGCAATAAAAATTGACTTTTCCACAATTTCCTTTAAAAAAATTTTCTTTACCCCCCCTTTACATAAATTATAGTAGGCGAGAGGGCCTTTTTAAAAAAATTACCTTAAATTATCGGCGCTCGTTCACCTTTGTCCCAATGGGCCCGTGGTTTTTTATGTGACCCAATCACATTGTTTTTTATATCCGCGGAAAAATTTTTGAAAAGGAAATATGGCCTTAAAATTATATATGTACATCATTTCCCAAACAATAGATATTATACACATTTTTTATTTAAACTTATTGCATTCATTTTTTAAAATCCCTGAAAGTCTAAAATTTACAGGGCATGTTTCATGTTAAACCCAAAACGTAAGGAAAAAACAAATTAACAGTCACTGTGTGGGGAGACAATGTAAAAAAACTATTAACAGTCATGTCCTAGTCACGTACATAAATTCAGGCTCGTCTACACATGTCAGACTTTGATGACTTTTTTCTTTAAGACGGCGGTCCCCAAATCGTGTTCCCCCAATTTTATAATGTTCAAACAATATTTAAAATCTCTCAATTCTGCTGCGTAGAGGGAAGAGTAAGTTCCAAACCATTTATACCCTAGAGCGTATGTTTTAATAAATTCTATAGAAATTTAATTCAACTCCGGGCAACATCAGAACAAATCCGCTTCTCAGAGTACGCGAGGATGGACGCTTGATTTTATCCATTAATAATTACAATTACCGGGTGACACGTCTTTTATGTGAGGTCCCCGATCCAAACCCTCCCCCCCCCCCTCTGAGTTTTTGATAGCAATCAGTGTGTTCAACTAAAGGGTAATCAATTTTCGGGCATACTGTTGACAATTTTATACCCCTTTTAATTTTGAAAACGTGCGCCGGTTTTAATGATAATACGCAAATATTACTTCGATATCTTCGTCTATAAGGGGCCCAAAAACTAGCCGTGGTAAAGAGCCAGACTAATCGGGGAGATATTCTACCGTACGTTCCCCCCGGGAATAAATAGAATATTTATCTTAACTAAACGCCTGCACAGGGCGAACTAAATTGTAGGGACTTTAAATTTAGACCTACAGAGCGGGTGTCTCTAACCCGGGGCGATAGGCTTTTTCTTTTTAAACTTTTTAAACTTTAATACAGATGACATGGAATCAAGAGAGAGAAGAAAAATGCAATAAAATTTTGAGTGAAGTTTTCTATACCAGGGCCGGTTACATAAATATACCTAGGGACGGAGTTTGTTATTAAATTTCCCACTTTTGAACACAAAATTATAATTTTTTCTCCCAACGGGGAGACACGATGGCGTCTCTTTTTCTTTTAATTTTTCGTGGGTTAGTCACTGTACGGGGCCCAGCTTTCAAAATCATGTCTTTAATACTAGTAAAGTTTAAAAAATCTTTGTGTTTTCATATTTAAGTGTTAAAAACCCCTGACTTTGTGGGGAGCTGTATTCGTTCGTCTCTGGGAAAACACATTGTAAAAATAATTTTTTGGGTCCCCGGGGAAACAAACCTGTAATGTAGCCCCTCTCAGGTAAACGGTCATCGTTTGTCATGTCGCCCAACTGTCACCGGGGGTATCGGTACGTGTCTGACGGTTTATCCCCCTTAAATAGGTCTGTGTCACGTAAAGACAAAAGACCCCAAGTGCCTGAGATATAAAAACAATTTCATACGGGCACCGGGGGGTTCACATACGCCGCTATGGGCACGTTGCCCCGTATCCGGGGGATAGGGCCTTTTTCAGGGTAGTCCACGAGAGTAAGAAACCCTCGCATTGGGGAAAATAATGTTGCGAACCTTTTTCCGGGGGGGGTAGTAGGAAAAAAGTCTTTTGGGTTGTTCACAATTGTGGTCTGCTTTTTGTTTCGTTAAATGAAAATCGCCCCCAAAAATTTAAACAAAATTTTGGCATGGCGCTTTCGGTTTTTTAACAATTTCGTTTTTACCCAGCACTTTTCCCTCTGTTTTGTAATACTCGCTAACGTAGTTTCTTTGTCTGCGTCTTTTTTCCCCCCACCAGGGTATCCAGACCCCCTGTTTGCTTGAAAACTTGTTTATATCCCTTACAAACAGTCCGCCTTCCTGGTCGGGGAAAAAGGGGTAATTTTATTTCCCAAAATTCAGTACCAAACCTTGGTTAGCCCATTTTTTAGCGCTAGTTGAACCTCGCCACTTTCCATGTGCCTTTAAAATACCCGTAGAGTCGGTGTGTAAACAACCCCCTTGGTTCATCTCGTTTGCACAAGGGGAGCAAAAACAAAACTTTAAATTTTTGATTGCGTTTTGTAGGGCTAGGGGTGATACAAATTTCTAGGAGGAAAAAATAGTGCTTTTAAATTTTTCCCCTTCAGTCTCCACGTCGCAGGGGCAATCGTGGGCGACAAAAATTTTATAGGGTGACCTACGGGAAATTTAAAATATTTGCATCCCCAGGGTATAAACTGCAGACAAAGATCCCTATTTTTTCGTCGGGGTTTGTCTTGTATTGTAATTCAAGACCACAACGTCCACCGTACAGTGCATCAGGGGTTTAGTGGGGCATTTGAATCATAGTGTGATTGCTTGGTCTAGATCTATTTTGTGTGTCTTCAATTAAATTTTTTTGTCGAAGTACACTCTTTCATAGTTTAACAGTGCCCCCTGCGGTCTAAAGCTCGATCTCTCAAAGGTGCCTGTATCGCTCTGTGAGAGTCTCTTTACCCCTGTTATGGGCCCCGTCACGGTTCAAAAAGCAGAAAAACCCCCGGGGAAGAAAAACCGTCAAACTAAAAATCTCTTCGTCGCGTCCATAGCCGTCCATTTTCCTCCCCAAAAATTTCTATCTCACCCCCTTTGAAGGCGTGCGTATGTAATTCGGGGGGGTTTTCTCCCAGATATCAAATCATTTTATGGCTTCATAGACGTCTGTCACCGCACCGAAACCCCCCCTTGGGGCAGGTGGCTTCGTATCGGGGAAAAAAACAGTTTTTAAATAATCTATTGCCCCCGACGAGTTTGTGATAGATTCCAAAAAACGTCTGCAAACCCCTATATTTAGAAAAAAATGACGAAATGTACGAAACCCTTGCGTAATACATTTCGTCCCCCAATAGGCCCCCAGCTTCCCTTATTATTAAATATATACCCCTGCCGCATTTTTGTCACGTGCCTACCATAAAGTATTTCGCTCATCCGGTTTCATTAACCGCACCAAAACTTTTCGGGACCAGGCATCTCCCCGATAAAATTTTAAAAATTTTTTTCTGTATTAAACAAATAGGGTAGTGCCTTTTTTACAGTTTAGTCCAAAGCTTTAGGGACTTTTCCCGGGGCTGGGGGGGAAAACATGGGGCTGCTTTAAATTGTATGGGCCCTTGTCATCAAGTATTTTAGTTCCGTCCGCATAATTTTAGGGGTCAGTTTAGTGATAAAATCTATTCAGGATAAATATAGTACGAACCCTTCCCCTTTATCGAAAACGCAAACATTTTTTTGCAAAGGGCCCTGGGTTTTTCTCAGGTAGCGATGAACCCGTCTACCGGATTTTCCCAAAAGGAAAAGAGACGTTTCCTGTTTGGGCCCAAAATTTCCCGCCTATTACCTTAAAATTCACATTTTACAAAATAGGTTGTGCGTGCTAAAATAGGTTCGTGTAAAAATCAATCGTCGGTTATAACTCGTTTGTGTTCCCCGAAATAAAAAAAATACCTTTAGGAAATTACACGACTGTTTCCCGATCAACACCTGCTATAAAAACGAGCAAATTTCTTTATTCGTTTGCACGTTGCGCAGTTGTTTTTAAAACATTGGTTACCCCCTTTTTTTATCACAGATAATACACCCCTGGTTAAATCCAAATTTTTTTTTTTACCGCAATTTTTATTAATTTAAGTCTAGGAAACAAGGGGAAACCTAAATATTCTGTTACTTCTTGCAAACATTTTTTTTTTTTCACTTTCATACAAACACGGGTAGGGGACAGCATTGGTTGCAATCCCTTTTAATAAAGGGTTTTTGACCCTTTAAAAACCGGGTATTACATCCTCACAAAAAACTGAAGGAAAAAAACGCGCCGCCATTTTGATTTTTACGTTAAAAGGATCAACGGCATCGTACGTAGTTATTGTATCTTAGAAGACAACCCCCCCTCATACCACAATCCATTGCCCGGGGGATTAACACCGTATTTTTATTGGTCACGGAAAAAATTTTTAAAATTTACAGATGTTCGCGCCCCCCTCCCCCGGTTTAAATAAACCCGGTTTTTGTGAGAAGCAATCTACCGCATTGTTAATTTTCCCCCCCTTAGTAAAAGATTTAAATTAAAACATTTGTAATTTTGGTATCGCTATTACTAAGCGGGGTGCCAAAAAATTTGAAAATAAATTTAACAACTACTATACTCCTTTTAAAAGTGACTCAAATAATCGTTTGGAAGGCACCTTCTTTTTTAATCCCCAAAAACCGTTGCCCTAATATTTATATATTCACTTTAATCATCAATACATCGGCTATCCCAAAATCTGGCATTACTCTGAATGATTTTTGTTAATGTTTTCAAAAATACGTTCACATCAATTTGATCACATCTACGGTCGAAACCCCGACCGGTTTTACGAGATTTTTCTCCTGTTCGGATCGTGACCCTTTAAAAATCGAAAGGTGCCGTCCTTTAAGCAAGTAGCTAATAACTAAAAACACTATTTAATAATGCAGTGGACTCCGTTCGTAATCAAACTTGAATCGAAATAAGTATCCCCGCCTAAAGGGGTTTAACGAGTATAAGATCCCCGTTCCCTTTTTATGGTAAATAGTATTAGTGTTTGTACCCCCGCATAATCAAAAATGTGTTTTGGGGTTGTTGTTAATGTTGAAGTTAGGGTCTGGCTTGTTGCTAGATTTGTTGCTATAAATGTTTTTTTTGTTGACACTAAAAAAGAAAAAGAAAACTAATTGTTAGTTTAAATAATAAATTTAGAAAAGAGAAACGCATAAAAAATTAAAAAAAAAAAAAAAAGTATATTTAAAAATTTTTGTTTAACTAATAATTGAACACTAGAGAAAAATAGTAAAATTAGCTTACTTTTACCAGAGGCTTGGTTTTTTTTTTTTTAAAGGACAACTTTTTTTCAGCCGCAAGGTGCCCCTGAAATATAACTTGGGATGTTAAAATTCTCCTTTATAGGGCCCTACTCAATGTGATTTTTGAACACACCTTTTAAAATTAGTGTGTTTGATTTTCCCCACCACACCTTTGGGGAGCGAGTAAAATATCTAAATAAAAAGATACGTGCCCCGGCTTGGGTTTGGGGTTCTCTAAAATATGGTTAAAAATTGAATACTTTAAAAGAAATCAATCAATAAAATTTAAAAGAAATCCCCTTGTTATCGATAAAAAAAAAGAGATCCGGGAAATCACTGCTTTGATGCAAAGGGGGTCAAATTGTCAAATATTAATAACAATATGAACAAAAATGACTATTTAGCACACGAGGTAATCTTGACGGGAAAAAAAAAACAAATAATTCTTTTTTTAAAAACATTTTAAGTTCATTAAATTAATTTGATTAAAATTTTCAAAAGATTTTAAGTTTCATTATTTAATTAAATTTATTTTCAAGATCCTTTAGAATTTAAAAAAATGGGCCAACACAGTCTATTGTAAACAGGATATAGTTAGGAAATAGAAAATTACATCAAAAAACATATAAACAGACAAAAATTGTTATTTTATATTATAATCAATAAACTAAAATACATTATTATATTATTAGCCCCGGAACAATTGAAACAGGATAAGTTAGAATTTTGAAAATATACATCCAATAATATTTAAAAAACAAACATTTTAAATTTTATATTTTATTTTTTAACAATAACAAAATACAAAATAAATTATAATAGGTTCTAATTTTTTTTTTCCCCAAAACTTTTTAAAATCCCCTATAATTGAATTTGTAAAAAAAACTGGATTGTTCTAGGTATATTTCTATATTTTTTTCTATGTATTTTTTAATTACTAAAAAAACAACCTGGGGTTTATAATTTATGCGAAAAGTCAAAAACATAATCATAAACAATAAAAACCCCAAAAACAATATATTATATTAGTTCTATATTCCCAAAATTTTTAAAAACCCCCTATAATTGAAATTTGTAAAATAAACTGGGTTGTTTTTTGGTATATTTTTTACTGATTTTCTTTTATTTTCTTTAATTTCTAACAAACAACCCGGGGGTTTTAAAAATTTATGCAAAAGTCAAACATAAACATAAATCAAAAAACAAAATACAATATATATATTAAATTTTTAGGTTCTATATTACCCAAAATCTTTTAAACATCCCCCTAAATTGAATTTGTAAAATAACTGGTTTTTCTATTTTAAATTTTTACTGCTTTTTCTTCTATGATTCTTTAATTACTAACAAACAACCTGGGTTTTATAATTTATGCAGAAAGTCAAGATTATCATAAATCAATTAAAAAAATACAATAAATTATATATATATATTATATATATTATAAATAAATGTTTTAAAAAAAACCCAAAACTTTTAAAAACCCCCTATAATTTAATTTGGAAAATAACGGTTTTTTAGGTATATTTCTATGTTTTTTCTCATGTATTCTTTTTAAATTTCAACAAACAACCCGGGTTTGATAATTTAAAGCGGAAAAATCAAAGCATAATCAGTAAAACAATAAAACAAAATACAATAATATATATAAGGTTCTTATTTCCCAAAATCTTTTTTAAACATCCTCCATAAATTGAATTGGTAAAATAATGGTTTGTTCAGGTATTTTTACTCTTTTTTTTTATTTTCTTTAATTACTAACAAACAACCTGGGTTTGATAATTTATGCGGAAAAGTCAAAGCATAATCAGTAAAACAATAAAACAAAAACAATATATTAGGTTCTTATTACCCAAAACTTTTTAAAAAACCCCCCCCTCCATTTCGTTATCCAATCTTCTTAATGTTTTTTGTTTTTTCAAATCCGACTCTACATGTAGAAACCCCCAAAAAACTATTTGCAAAAAGGGTTTTTCCAAAAAGTGGACAGTTTATGTGGTGAGGCTTGAAGCAATTTTTTGCACAATGGGTATCTCTTTTTACATTATTGGATAGGTTTCGCGGTGTCCTTTCAAATAATTTAATTTTGTAAAATAACGGGTTGTTCTAGGGATATTTCTATTGCTTTTTTCTTTCGTATTCTTTTAAATTACTAACAAAAAAACCCGGGTTTTTATAATTTGCGGAAAGTCAAACATTCGCATTTTTTAAATCAGTTAATAATCGACACTTTATATACCGTTCATAATTATTTTCCCGCAAACTATCTACATGATGAACCCATGTTAAGATTATACATCTTCTTTTAAAATGAAAAGGCTTTTTTTAGTAAAACACTCAAGTGTTTTCCTGAATGCCTTATCTTAAACATGAGTGTGTTGATTTTTAAATGTATTGGCCTTTTGCAGTGACATGAAAACTAAATTTGAAATATACACAGCCCTTTGGGCCCTTAAATCTCTCTCGATGGTTTTAATACTTTTTTTTACCTAATATTAATTAGAAATAGTGATCGCCTTTGGCTCACTTCTCTATGACTACCCGGTAGTGATTGAATAATAATTTGAAATATGGGTAAAGATTTTCCTTTGGGGCTAGACATACACTATGATTTAAACGTTAAAAATTTTTAAAATTTAATCATTGAAGACTTGTTTAAACAGCCACCACATTAGACTTCGATCTAGTCGACGCTTTTTTAGACAAAACCCACAAGCTAGGGGGGTGACTGAGGGAAAAAACTCAGCAATTTAAAACAAGGGAATTTTAATTTTCTTTATTTATTTTTTTAAAAGTTTCGTCTTCTTATTATTTCTATAATTTTTGTTTTTAATTTTTTTTTAAATATGGACAATTTAAAAATGACTTACTCAGGGAAACCGACGACTTTAATTATTTTTTCTAAAAAAATTTAAAGGGGAATTTCAATACTCGATTTAAACTTTTAATGAAAAAAAACAAAAATTTGGCAACTATTTACGTAAAAGCCTATTTACAAGAAAATCGTAGGGTTCTTTTTATAAAAAAGTTTTTAAAAAATTTGAAAAAAGATATATTGACCCCTTTTAAAAGGATCAAACGTATTAATTTATGAAGGAAAGGGGGTTTACAGTTTATCAAGCTTAGGATTGGAAAAAAATCTGCAAAGTTTTAAAATTGGTAATCCTGGTTAAAAAATTAAAAAATTTTTTTAATTAATCTTTGGGAAAATGGTTTAAAAAAAAAAAAAAAATAACTACAAACACTTTTTAAAAATACATGTAAAAAAATATTTTGTATTTTAAATCTGTATTTTAAAAAAAAAATTTAAAATTTAAAAAACTTTTATTTATTTTTATTTTTAGTAATTTTTTAGACAAAACCCCGCCTCCCAAATCGATTGTGACCCCTCCCATCCCATCCCTATTTTTTATGTCTTTTTTTTTTTTATGTATATTTTTTTTTTTATAATTAAATGGGAAAAACCTTTTATTATTTTTTCTTTTTTAGTAAATTTTTCCTCTATTTTAAATTATAATTTTTGTAAAGCATATAACATTTTTAAATATACGCATTTTACTCCATGACATAAGAAAATATAAAGGACGTCATACTATCAACTCCCCTTAATTTCTTTTGATTTTCCTACATAAAATTAATTACGTCAATTGTTGGATAAAGTCCTCGTACTTAAACCACAATTTAAATTTTTTCGTCACTTAATTTATTCAAATCCTAATAAATGTGACGTTTCTACATACCTTAATTTCTTATGTCACGTCACACAATAATTACGTCAGTTTTTTGCTTATTGCCCCTGCTTTAATTGGTTTTACTATTACACCCTTTCCCAAAAATTACTCAATTTTTTAAAGTAAAACGTTCCCAAGTCAAAGTGTGTAAAGAAAATTTTTTTTAGATTCAGTTTGGTTTCGTTAGCAAAGTTTTGTATTTTTTAAAATTTTTTGAAGATCATCAAACTTATAATTTCAATAGCTTGTATCGTATGATTTTCTTATATTTTTAAAAATTGGGTTTTAAATTTTGATTTAAACTTTAAAACATAGATATATTGCTTAAAATAATAGAAAGAAATTTATTGATACAATTTATTAAGTTTAAATTTAGTAATAAAAAAAAATTGAGACAAAAAGTAAAATTAGTTAAATTGTGGAATAACATTGGTAATAATGAAAAAATTACAATGTAAAAAATAATTTTACAATAATTTACGTATATAAGGTGTAATCAAAATACTGAAAAACTTTTTTAAAATGTTTTAAAACTAACAGATACCAAAATATGTAAAATTATTGATTTTTCCCCCAAAGAATAGTAGAGCATTGCAAAAAATCGTCCTATTTTAAACGTATTTTTTTCATTTAAATTATAACTAAACATGAAGCTTGAGGCCACTTTTTTTTCCAAGAAGGGACACGCACTGTAAGTGACGTCGGTGTACCAGCGATCAATTGACAAAATAAATTTTTAAATAAAAAAACTTCCTCTTCTGGAAAGTTTTGTAGAAAAATTTAAAAAGTAACTTAGTCAGTTTCCGGCTCTCGAAGTCCAAATAAAAACCGGATGTTTTTGTCTTTTTTTTAATTTTTTATAACACGACCTTCTCGAAGCTTCCATGATAATGGAAATTCAAATATGGGGCAAGTAAGGGCACTAGCACCAGGAGCAGTCCTTTAAGTATCGGACTGCAGTCCTTCCGCGATCCCCCGACCCCTAATATTTCGTCGGGCGCATGATCTATTTTTTCATAAATAAAAACCCGGGTTTTAAAATAAAACATTTCAACATTAAGTGTGATTAATTATACAAATTCCAATCACCAAAAACTATTTAATTGGCGCTTGACCGGGCTATAAAAACCAATTACCACCCCATCAAAATACCCACCGTTTAATTAGTGCTCGACCCCGGGCAATTATCTAATAAAACGGTATAAAATTCAAACGCGCCAACGCGACGAACAGATCCATAAATTCATCGATCGACATGGGGAGAGAGTCCAAAACATCATAATTGGCGCCCATCGCGGTGTGAGAAAAAGCATAACGTAATAATTGGCGCACATCGTAAGCCGAATATTTCTATAATTCCATAATTGGCGCCCAAAGTGGGGCAGTAATATTTCAATAACACTTCAAAAGGTAGGACAAAAAAAGGGTTTAAAGTACATGAAATTTTCAGAATTCAAACTGTCAGAATATAGTAAATGCGCCAAAATTACCCGGCCCTGAAACTTTGTTTCACTCTGGGGGAATCTTGTTAACTAAAGCAACTCAAGAGAATCTTGTTCTTGTAAATAGTTTCTGTGTTTTGTTTGGTTGTAAGAATTGATGAATTATCACAATCTATAAATTTTTCCTAAACGCTTTCAATAGGTTATGGGCCCAGAATTATTTTCCTAATGCGTTGTTGGTTCTCTAAAGATAAAACGAATCAGTTTCGTAGTTTTTGTTGCTCGAGTTATCCATGCTGCCGTGGCTTTTAAACCCGTCGCAAAAAAGTTGTTTTTCATGAGCACATTAAGTTTATAGTGTCGTAATATTTAAGTGAACATTCTCGCGGAAAATTTATCTTTATCAGTTTAACTAAAAAGTGAAGTTCAAGTAATTATACGCAAATAAGTTTATTTACTTAATAAAAAACTGTTTCTTTAAGAATATACCTTGATCTTAACCTTGAACTTAAGTCAAAATGTGGGAAAAATATCGACATATCAAGTGTTAATAAGTTAATTTGGTATTAAACTACCAGCAGTGAAATTCCAGTTGACATGCCTCTACGCACCAAAGGTATTTTCAAAAGCGCAATAGGTGAGGAAGCTATGCCTACTGTAAATGCAAATAAGGCAATCGATCTATGGCAACAAAGGGACGCTGTAGCTATGTTTACCCTTACCTCAGCTATGGAGCTCAGTCAGATTGTCTTGATTGAAAATTGTAAATCTTTTTATGAAATTCTAAGCAAACTAGATTATTTTACGAGCACAGTTTCGGGAAACAAATAAAATAATAGTACATGAGCGTTTCTATCTTTAAATCAATGGATCTCGGCAGATTCAGTGGCTCAACACATCGCCAAAGTGGAAGCTCTTCCCCGACAAATAAAAGAGGTCGGAGATTCAGTCAGCGATCTAGCTATCATGACCAAGATCTTGAGTAGTCTACCTCTGAAATATAATAGTGAGTGAGTACAAACAAACCATCGCCCATTTTGACCATCCCGTCTAAATAATGAAGAGGCGAGCCTGACTAAGGGGGAAGACAAGAAACTTCATTAGCTTCTATAGCTAACCGAGAAACTAAATCTCGTGGACATATACTACGATTTTATGAAGCAGGAAAAACAAAAGTAACCAAACCAAAAAAAAATTTTACCTGTTATAACGCCAAGTAAAGGCCACCTTGCCCGTGACTGCCGGAGTGAGAAGAAAAATCGACCAAGTCTCTAAATAAAGGCAGAGCTGACCAGTTCAAATTTTTCTGCTTTAATGTTGAGGAAGCAAATGCATGTATTTCTTTTTCTGATGAGATTACTTGGACCATGATAGTGGGGCTTCCAGCCATAGACATGGCACAGAGACTACTTGACAAGTTTGAAGAGATTAGTGATGGTTCTTCTGTGCGTCTTGGTGACAAACACAAGCTTTTTGTTAGAAAAAAAAGGTGATGTGATGATTCGTAAGTTGCTAAATTTGGTCAGTGGTATGACTCGGTCATTAGAGATGTCCTATTGTTCGGAACTGAAAAAGAACCCATGTCTGAAGGAAAAAATCACCAAGCTAGGAATGAAAAAAGTAAAATCAGACGATTTTGTTGAATTTTTTTGAAAAGGAAAGTTGTTGCTTGTGGTGAACGCAAGCCAAATAATCTGTAAAAATGCTTTTTCAGACTTAACCTCAAATGAAGCCAATCTGCCCACTCAGACTATTTAAAAGCTATGGCACAAACGCCCGGCCACATCAATGTTAGAAGCTTTGAGGAGTTAGTCTCAAAAGGGGTAGATCTGAGTGATGTAGACAATTTCTTTTGACCTGGCTGTGCATATGGAAAGAACCACAAGCCCCCGTTCAACAACCCAACCCACCAGAAGATAAAGGGGTTGGTGAGTTAATATACAGTGATCTTGGGTCATTGCCAGTCGAGTCTGTAGGAGGAGCTAAGTACTCTGTTACTTTCAAAGATGACTACTCTGGCTATAGAGTAGTATCTTTCATTAAACATAAAAGTGATACAATACAATGTTTTAAATATTTTTGTAAGATTGTAGAAACAAAATAAAAGCGAAGTGTGCAAATACTCCATACAGACAATGGTACAGAATACATCAATGTAGAATTTCAGGATTTTTTCCCTCAAAAGGGATCATTGCTGAGAGAAACAGCGCCATACACACCCGAACAAAACTCTGGGCTCAGAGAGAGAAAATGCGCACAATTGTTGAGAGTGCCCGGGCGATGCTTTGCAGCAGTAAGCTCCCTCAAGAGCTTTGGGCTTAAGCTGTAAATTTGCTGTATACATTTTAAAACCCTTTACACCTTTACAAAGCAGGCACATAACTCCCCCACCCCTCGAACTGTGGACCGGCAAAAACCTCAGCTGTGCATGTAAGACGTTTGGATGTGAAGTCTAATGCTGGTGCAAAATGGAAGAAAGAATTTGGGATAAGAAATCCAAGAAAAAGAATACTTGTTGGATATGATGGAAATTCCCTACCAACTACAGGCTGTACGAATCCTGACACTAAGAAAATTAGAATATCAAGAAATGTTCTCTTCAATGACGCACAAAAAGGCTTTGAAAAACCTAATCACTTTCGTGCCCACGAAAAATTTACTGTGATTAAAGAAGCTGAAGTCGAGAGCCAAGAAGACTATGAGACTAAGAAGACAAACCCCTGAACCAGAGCTGGGTGAGCCACCAGCAGAAATTCTTCAAGAGGATGAACCATATAAGATGTCTAGGCCTACTCATAACCTCAGACCTCTTAGTGTTTTAAAGTTTACCAGCAAGATTAACTAAGAATCTTCTCTGCGTTTTAGGAAGATACTCCTAGTACCTATTCTGAAGCTGTTACTGCCCGAAAAAAATTCAATGGGAAACTGCTATGAAAGAGGAAGTTGACGCCTTAGAGAAAAATGACACATGGACAATGGTATCATTACCTGAAGGGAAGAAAAAAAACCCCCTCGGCTCAAGATGGGTCTTTAAAATTAAAAGAAACTCTTTGGTGAGAATACGAGATGTAAAGCACGTTTTGTGTGCAAAAGGTTACACACCAAAAGTTGGGAATATACACAATGAAACGTTTTCCCCCCACGACTCGCTAAATTCGATTAGAGTGCTCCAATCTATTGCAGTTAGATTTGACTAAACTATCCCAATTTTTTGTCAAAACCTCATTCCTTAATGGAGATCTTGAAGAGAATATACATGAGTCCTCCAAAGGATACAGGTGATTCAAAGGGTTTTTTGTAAACTCAATAAGAGTCTTTATGGGCTGAAGCAAACGTCACCATATTGGAACCGAAAATTCGAACCAATTCATAAAGGATTTAGCATCAGGCAATTTAATGGGGACAAAGCCGAAAGTTAAGGGGAATCGTGTCCTTCTAATCCTTTTTGTCGATGATGGTCTTGTGGTGCGGGGCCCGGGTAAAACATTTTGTAGCATTGTAATCAATGAGTTTCAGAAGGGTTTGAGATCCACGACATCATCAGTAGAATTCTTTGTGGGAATGCAGATACACTACAACAGAGAAGATGGTACAAATCTTCATTGGACAATCAACCCTACATATAAACCAATTGCCCAAAAAATTCAATCTTCAGGACGCTAATCCTTGTTTCGTGCCTGAGATTCCAGTATTCGCCTACAAGCAGCAGCAGAAGACAATTAATGAAGCATTTACCATACAGGGGAAATAGGTGGTGCATTAATATTTATTTGCACAGTCAGTTGACCTGATAAAGCGTTTGCAGTGGGCAAGTCAGCAAATATTGCAACAACTTTGACAAAAACCACTGGAACAGTGTAAAGAAAATTATTATTAAATTATCTCAAAGCACAGCCAACTATGGAGTCATGTATCGAAATTCCGAAGACCCAATCAAATTATTGTGGGATATTCAGACTCTGATTATGCCGGGACATTGATACAAACGACGACAACGGGCTACATATTCAAAATCTCGGATGGTCCTATTAGTTTGGAGCATACCAGACAGCAAACATAGCCCTCTCAACCCCCGAAGCTGAATATATGGCAGTCTCAGCAGCATCTAAAGAAGCTATTGGCTTAGAATTGTTCATGGACATCTTTGAAGAAGCCGCTGCACCTACGTGAAACTTTGTTGACAATCAAAGTGCCATAAAACTTGTGAAAAATCCCGAATATCACAAGCGTACCAAGCACATAGATATTCGCTACCACTACATTCGGGAGCGATTTGAACATGGGACATCGAGCTGCGATACACCGCATCGAAGGGTCAGCTTGCCGACATCCTTACGAAGCCATTACCCGTGAGGTTTTTCAACGACTATGTGCTGATTTGGTAACTGAGTCTTCTTGAAGTGGTGAATTAATTTTGTTTGTTTGTATGTCAGTGTGTGTGTATGTATATATATATTGTTTAACCAAAGCCCCAAAGACATTAGAAACATTTTTTTTTTACTAGGTGCTCATTAAGGGAGTGTGTCAGAATATTGTAATTACGCCTAAATACCCAGGGTGTACTCTGTTTTACTCTGGTGGTAATCTTGTTAACTAAAGCAACTCAAGAGAATCTTTGTTCTTGTGAATATTTCTGTGTTTTTGTTTTGTTGTAAGAATTGAAGAATTATCACAATCTATAAAATTTTTTCCTAAACGCTTTCAATACAAACTATAAACATTTTGGTTAAAAGGTTAATATCTGCAAAAGGTTATGATTAAATGATTGAGTATTAATATTCCAACGACTTAAGATATACAATATTTAATGAAACAATACTTAAAATATATATTTTTATGTATTAGAGTTGACAAGTATAAATTTTAATTTATAGGTTTATAGGTTAACCAATTTGGAACGGATAAATTGATGTTGAGAATTTTGTAATATTCTAAGTCTTATCTTATTTTTGGTCCAGTTACGGCCCTTTTTAATTTCCAGCATTGAAAGAAAGATACTGGAATATTCAATCAACATGTTTCGACACATAGGTGCTATAATCATGGGAACTGTAAAACTAAATTAAAAAACATGAAGCAGAATGATATTAAAGGGTTACAATAGATGAGAATTACTGCTGTCCAATAATAAATTTAAAAAGGAGTAAGAATTATCAAAAAAATTTACAAAAAAATCGTTTTTGAAGGACACTAAGTGTTGGTACGAGAGTGAGATTTTTGACTGATTTAGTGTAGTTCGAGAAATTACTTTTGATCTGCTATTTTATTTTATTACGTTTAATTAACATAACAAATTGTATCAATCAATTCTTTCTATATATTTGACAATATATCTAAATCTAAATTTTAAAAACAAATCCATTCTTACTTTCAACTCGTTTATAATACTTTCTTTAAATGAAATTTGGGTTTTAAACTGT
>JBCFYV010003362.1:0-21145 GCA_039000515.1 Timema cristinae
TTTTAAAAAAATGCTGATTTAAATACAACAAACAATAAGTGAGTTATTACAAGTCGGTTTCGAACCCCGGGCGCACGGGGCAAACTCTCATGCTCAAAACCATATCAAAAAAATTTCTTAAAAAACTAACAAATAAAGTTTGGGCTTGGACCCCAAATTTGGGCGGGTGACGAAGGCAAAGGGCCCTCTCTACATGCCGGGGAAGCGCAGGGCATTGCAATTTTCAAAAATAACACAATAAAAAGGGTTTTAAGAACCAAATGATAATTTTTGAAGAAACCCCCCAGAAACAAACTTAAATTTAGATATGTAAACAAAACCCCCAAAGACCTGGTCCCTTCTCACCTCTTACCACAAGATGGGGGGGTAGAATCCCTTTAAAACGTTCCCGGGCGTGCCGTATATATAAATAAATAGTTCCCAGATGGGGTGGGATCGAAGGAAGGGAAAGGGTAGGAAAACAAACAATCAAAGAAAAAGTTGGTTCGAGAACAATATAGAGCGCCCAGACGTTGCGCGCGGCCGGACACGGAACTCTCTTCTTTCTTCGGCTGGCTGGACACGTGTTCAATTCTTGCAGTCGGTCAAGTCGGGCGCGTCGCTCAGTCAGTTCAGTATTACTTCGGAGAGCGGAGGTCGGTGATAGTGTTTTGTGCCATGTGATGGTCTTCCGAGAGCGGGCCCCCTGGGTTGGTGAGTGTTGACCCATTGATATTTCATGTAACTCGTTACACCACTTCAAAATCTCAAATTTAAGACTTATTTGGTTATCTGAAGCCGTACTTCTACAACATGCAAAATTTAGACTTCTTACTATACCTTTTTTATAGACTCACCTTTTTTTCCTGGACTCCCATTCTAAACTTTAAAATGTGTGGACTTTTATAGTTATTTGGAGTGGTACTTTGCCTATATGCAGAATTTTAATTTTATACAACACTGAGAAAGGTTGTTTCAAATATTGTTGTAAGTTTTTAACCAATCAATCAATTTTTTCCAACCCACTTTGAGAATTTTTAGATTAAACCATTCGTTTGGATATCTGGAGTTTCATTTCTAACTGTCTTTCAAAATTTAATTTTTAACCTAATCTCAAAAGTTATTTCTAGCGTAGCTTAGCTTAGCTTAGCATAGTTTGAATCAAAAAATTAAAATTTTTACAGTGTTTTGTTTATTTAGAACAATCTAACGAATCTAACTAAGCTCTCTACCACACAGATTAGTAGTTGAATGTATTATTTATTTGTAAACGTTGAGCCCGCCCCCTCCCCCTACCATTTCTTCAACTACCACTTATAAATTTCAATATTAACATTTATTTGATTATTTGAAAGGTCATTCTACCTGCTTGCCAAATTTAAATTTTATATCATATCTAAAAGTGTGTTTTTATTTTTATAAGCCCTTACCCCCCTCCTCCCTCCACCCTATTTCCCAGGGTCCCATTAATAATTAAAAATATACAAACTTATAGTAATTTGACATGTCCCTTACTTTACTATACATTTCAGATTTCTAACACACTGGGAATTAGTTGTTTCTATAAAGTTTTGAAATATTTAAGCTCATTTTCTAACTATATAAGAAATTTCCATTTTTAATTAAGACTTATTGGGTTAATTGAAGTGTACTCCTAAACAACTGTCAAATTTAAATTTGCTAGCACACATAAAATGTTTTAATTTTTTATATCCCTTTCCCTATGTCCCAGGCCCCCTTATTAAACGAAAATGTTCATACTTTTATAACTATTTGGAGTGATCCATTGGTTGTCTGAAAAATTTCAATCTTCTTTCACCCTGGAAAGTATTTATTTATAATAGTTTTGGTAATCTTGAACACACTTTTTACCAACGCACCTCGGGAACCATCGTGTAGATGACGTACATAAATTAATTTCTTAATAGTATTCTGCAACCCGATAAACCCCGATATATAAAATTTCATTTTAATTAGAGGACATAGAATTTACTGCCCCTTTTTCCCCCTTACAACCTTTTAGGCGATTAAATTTGAAAAACCTTAAAAATTTCCCACCCAATTCGATAAAGAAGCATTCATTTTAAATTTCAAGTCTCTATGTTCACTAATTCAAAAAATGCACGTTCAGTGAATTTTGAAAACTTTTGAACAACCCTTCTTCATCTCTTAAAGGTTGATGAATTTCACAAAATTTGGTCCTATCTCTGGTCTAGAGCCAAAAAGGAATCATTAATAAAAAATTTCTAAATGTCCATTTTTGAAACCATTAAGCTCTTCTAACAAAACCACAAACTCCCCCACCTAATTTATTGTCTCTACGGCATAAATTGGCCCTGTATTTGGAATTTTAAGCAATAATGTATCATCCCCGTTTTATCCACACTCTTGTTAATGTTATTAAATCAATATTTAGTTTAATATAAGAGAGAAAACATAATAAGTATCTGTCCTTTGTACTTCTCAAATTTAGATAAAATATTTTTAAATTGAGTTAAAATGGACTATTTGGCCGAAATTAACTTTGATAAATGTTTTAAAATAGATGATTCTTCTATGATATTAATTTTGGTAACTACCAAGTGAGAAATAAGTTTTAATAAAGAACGAAAATACAAACAAGTTTATAAGTTTGTAGTGGGGCCTTAACTTGTGTTTATATTATTAAGGCTAATAACTAGGCCTACCTCAATAAATAAATGGAAATGGTGCACCACACAGTCTTTCTCTCTCTTGTCTAAAAATGGAAAACATTACTTAACACTTGTAAGATTTGTGAAACCAAAATAATATACATTTTTGCAGAAACCATGATGGAAAAAAAGAGCATCACATTCCACCAAGAGGCATAAATGAAAAAACGAATTGTTAATTATTCAGATTTTACATATTTTCATCAAAATCATAATAATAAACTCACGTTTACTGAGACCTTAATTAAAAATAAATATTTACCAATTACTCGGAAGACCATTCAAAAATTACGTAAGGATTTTTTGGGGTAGGAGTGATCAGTAATTTTCTTCGTTTTCATGGGGTAGGTAAATCATAGATAAAAGTATGTAGAATCCAACTCAACTAAGGATTTTATCAATGTTTATGGAGAAGATAATCTAAAAAAAATCCCACTTCACAAACACGCGGTTCAAAAGATTTCACCTAGCGAAACAGAGGGCTCTGAAACGTAGTAGCCTATAGATGCACACAGATTTACAAAGCTAAAAAATATCATTTTATTTATGATAAGTTACACCTAATTCTGCTGCGATAAGTATTCTAAAATTTCAATCACCAATTCTTTTGTCTAAAATAATATAATTTACTAAATCGTAAGAAAATTAAGTATGATTGTTAAGGAGAGAGGGGAAACGAAAAATTTTACGACCCTTTAAGTAGGTTGATCTGGGGGAACAGGGGTCAAAATAATTAAAAAATCCTTAAGTAATTTATGGAGAGCCCCATATTAATTTTATAAATATGTATTTCAAGTAAAGGTTTTTTAAAAATTTTAATTTTGTGACAACCTGTTACGCCCCTGATTTGACCCTAAGGAATATTAGTCCAGTAATTTGGTATTTTTACCTAGAAAGTTTTGGAGAAGTCCTGATTTTTGGTTCCTTTATGTTTTTCGGGGTGCTGATTATGAATTTCCACTTGCCACCTCAAAACTTTTTGGGAAACATGAAAAAAATGCAAAAAACAACAAAAAAACTTGAATATTTTGGTTTTTTGCTTATAGCGTGAAAAATATGCACTATACAAAAATGTACCGTATAAAAAATTTTAAATAGAGAAAAAATTTCCCATTATTTAGCTCTGAGATTTTTTTTTTCAACCCAAATATTTAGGCGTAAGTGCGCCTGAAATAGTTTTGTATAAAGTTTCCCTCACCTCATATCCGTCTCTCTGTCGCACGATCTCACCCCCTTTCTCTCTCTCTTTCTCCCGCTCCCCTCCCTAACATTTCTAAAACCATTTTGGCAGGTGGGGGAACAACGTGTCGGCCATCTGTCCTTGAAACTTGTTTGTCCGAGTACCCCCTTCGCCCCTTCCACCATCTTTCTCCAACCCCTGCCACTCTGTTTGAGAGGCGAGCGATTCAGTTCAATTTTGGATACAGACAACCTACCGGCTGTAATGTCTCTTCGGTGTGTTTTATTTGTGATAGTGCTTTGGAAGATGGAAGTAAAGTGACAGTAGTGAAAAAAAAGGCTTGAAGACATTTAATGAAACAAGTAAGCGAGGAAGGTGGAAAGGGGTTTAATCTGAAAGAGAAAACATCAATTGAAGTTCATAAAAATGTCGAAAGCATACATCAATGAAAAATTAATTGCTGTCTATGTTAAGAGGGCTCACCGGTGGGCAGACGCAAAAATTACGCTCCTCTGAAGCCTTAGCTTTCAAAACTCATTGTTTTTGTTGGATGAATGAAAACACCATGTTATAGAGGGAACAAAAACGACTTTCTGCATCTAAACGCAATCTTTTGTATAGTGTTTGGCAGTTTAAAAATGAAAATAATGTTGTACAACTTTCTGAAAAACGTGATGAGAATATGGGCAGCCAACTACAACGTGTTGGGCCAGTTCCTGACTTGATAGCACTGACGCACAGTATCATCTTTTGTGTATGAAAAAACTGTACGTTCCCACAGGGGAAGAAAAAAAAGTACGTGGTCCATTTTGGGAATGAAATTGAGAAAGCAATGCAAAATATATTCACTTTTCTCAAAAATAAAGAGAAGAATGCCAATTTTTCTCTTGGCAATTGATGAAAAAATCAAAGGTGATTACCATCCTGACATAAAGATGTGAAAGCTCAGCTTCTCAAAAGTTTGGAAGTGATATATTTATTCAACAACTGTGAAAAAAAAACCTGTCGTGTGTTTCAAAAACACAGTAAAAAAAAATTTTTACGATGCCGGGTATAGCAGAAATTTTCGCTGAACAAAGGAAGACGTCGCATTTTAAAGAAGAAACTTCTATAATTGTTGAAGATATACGTCCCAGGTATTCAACACAACACAATCCCCCCAAAGTATTTTTAGAGGGAAAAGGGTCTCTTTCCCCTGACACTCTTCGTGCTTTCCTAGACATGATATTAAAGAAAAAGCGTGGAGACATTGACAAGTAAAAAAAGTCTTAGCCTGCACACTGTAAAAATTATGCGTGAGCCCAAAATAATTATTTCACCTATGCAATTTGGGTTTGGCAGCATTTCTGTAAAAAAAAAGGGCCCCCGGAAGTTAATTGATTGTTGTCACCCGGGGATTTGTTCCCTTATACGGAAGCTGACGTTTTAGAAGTGAAAGAAATCATGAGCCAACCACTAAAATTTAACGAACTTTCCTTTTTCTCAATTTGATACAATGCAGATTTTAATTTCAGGCCTGAGGACACAACACCTTTCACGAAGGGGTGGCATTGTTTGTACACCCCAAAAAGTGCTTTTTTCCAGATAAAAATTTCTCGAGTGAAAAAGGGGAAAAAAAAAAACCATCAGCTGAAGCGTTGGACGTTTCGGAGCTTTCAATTGAGAAATTTTGAGGGGACAGGTGTGTGGGCTTAGCACCAATCAAGACCCAAGATCTCGTGAAATTTTCCCTCAGCGGGTACTGTTATTTTCTTATCTGACTTCTGGGTTTTACGGCAAATGAAAAGACCTACCGGGTATTCCGGGTGGAATGGGTTCGGGGGGGAAGTTACAAAAATCTTCCCTTATCAAAAAGTTTGTTGCTTGCCACCTTTCTTAATCCCTCCAAGTAATATACAGATTTTACACGCTTTGCGTGTGCTGTAAAAAGACAAATCTTTACTCAGAAAAACTGTCGGTGCTTTTGATCCCCCTTTGTACCTCAAGGCCGATATATTCTTTCAAGTCGTTTGGGATCCTAAACTGTCAAATATTGTCAAACTAGGGGGGTTCATTTGGTGATGCCTTTCATGGACGATATTCACATCATGGAAAGGGGAGGGTCTGACAAACTTTTCAACACGTTTACGCCCATAATTCTATTAAAAAATCATGGCAGGCACGCTTATTCTAGGGCAGAAGCTCACATTTTGGCTCATACAACTGTGGCCAAAAATCATGGAATCGAACATTTTTTCTCCCCTACCTTGAAATGAAATAGGGGGATTTTTTAGTGGAACAGATCGGGGTTTTTTTTCGCGAAAAAAAGAAAAATGTTTAAAGGGAACTTAAAAAAGTTTGCAGCCCAGCTTCATGGTTGGCAAAAAACATGGTCCCACTGAAAAAGTTTTTGGGGTCCAATTTTTAAATGGTTCCCTGGAAAATCACTTTATCGAACTGAGGAAGTGGTAATTTGGGGCCTCCACCCTTTAAACCATTTAAAACATGCTTCCCTACTTCCAACAGTGGGCACTTTTTTATATGGGGATATTTGTGAAATCGAGTTGTGTGGCGCAGAGGGGCATCATTTGCAGATTTTTGGGGGAAAGTTATGTTGCATTTGTTCGATCAAGCTAAAAGGGTCAAGTGCGGTAGTCGTTTTTGATGGATACTCCGACAATTTTGCGAAAAAAGCCTAAATACCTGGAGCGCTCAAGGAGAGCAAGCAAAAACAATTCATCAAAAATACTTTTTAATGGAACAATGACACCCACGGCCCTCCCCGGGAAAAATTTCCCTTTTCCAAAACTCAAAAAAATAAAAGTCGTTTGTATCCATGCTAGTGACGAAATTCACAGAGGGGAACATGGCCCTGCAAACAAGCAAAAGAAGATGCGGATACCCTGATTATCAACATAGCTCTTACCTTGGCCCCAAACACAGGGAATCTGTCAAGTCTCGGTGAAGAAGGAATCTTTTAGTCATCTTGACATTTTATCTGTACTTCTCCAACGTTCACTTACTTAACCCAAAGGAAAAAGGCAAAGCCCCCCTCAACACTATTTTCATCCTCTAAAGTGCAGTTGACAAAGCATTTGCCGAGCACATATTTTTTTTAAAATCCCATGAGTGGTGTGCCCACAACATCATTTTGGGTTCATCAGGGTAAATAAAATTTTTCTTCATATTTTGAAGAAAAATTCCTAAATCTGAAAAACCCATTTTTCAGGGTTTTAAAAAACCCTGAAGTTTGATAAAAAACCCCAGTTTTCGATGCGGGTAAACGTTTCCTTATTGCATTGAAAGGGGGGTTGGGTGGGAAAAAAGTAGCTTCAATAAATAAGTTGAGGTACAGGCACTATGTAATGTCTGCATACAAGCCCAAACAGCCAACATTGCCTCACTACCCCCTACTGAAGCTGCACCCTGACAACATTCGCTACGGGGTGTTCCATCAGGTTCAACAATGGCTTGGTCCTTTGAAAAAAGACCTGAACAATGGGGGTGGAAAACATCTAAAAAACGGGCCTCATCCCCAGTCACCACCCTCAGCCCCTTGCCCCAAATCTATATTAAATCAAAATTTTCATACAAAGTAAGAAAGGCTGCCGAGGGAATTGTGGCTGTAAAAAAGGGCGGGGCCCAATATTGTTCGAAAAGGGTTTTTAAAAACTGTAAAGGGAAACCCCGCGACAACTTGGAGAAAGCTGATATGGACGAGGATGAAGATGGGGCCCGATCCGACACCCAAAGGGAATTCAAAAACCCGGACCAAAAATTGAAGGGGGGTCCATAGAAGGTTTTTTGATTAATACATTTACGAACACAGCTATGCTTCTTTAATAACCCATTTTCAATGGTTTTTTACCCCTTATTCATACCTTAATACACTCTAAACCAAAATTTTTTACTTTTTTATTTTTACTTATTTTCTAGATTAACGAAATGCTTTTAAAGGGAAGAGGACAAGGAATCGGTCAGCCGGGAAACCTTCAGCAACAAAGCGGCCAAACTTTTTGTATTATTGTTTTTTAAATTTTATTATTATTATTATTTATTATTATTTATTTTTAAATTATTAAAAATTATTATCCCTAAATTTTTTTCCCTTTCATATTGTATTCCTACACATTTTTTTTATCACAAAAACTGTTTTTAGTTTGTCACTGAAAACAGTACCTATGTTAGTAAAAAACCACATGTATCAACACGAGTATAAAGTTTTAAAACCCTATACCTATAAACATCAAGGTAATAGGTATAACAATGAAAAAAAAGGGAAGATATTTACATATTTTCTAGTTCTTTAATAATAAAAACCCAAAAAAGAAACCTTTATCACGAGAAAGGGAAGCAGTTTGGGGCTTGAATGGAAAAACACTGAGCGTTGCACTTTTTCAAATATTTCCAAACGCCCCCGTTTGCGCCTTAAAATATTCGTCTGACAAAATAAAACCCTACCCGAATTAAATTTTAGTAAATTTTCTTTTAGTTTATTTTTTTATAAAAGGGGATTTTTCTTCCCAAAAGTGGGATTTTTTTCATGTTTTTTAAGAAAACAACCAAAAATAGTCAAGTTTTTTGTTTGTTTTTTTTTTTTTTTTTTTAATATTTACCGGGAAAATTTTTCGAGGTGGCAAAGTGGGAAAAATTTTTAAATTAAGCCCCAAACCGAAAAATTAAATTAAAACCAAAAATCAGAACTTCCCCCAAAACTTTCCAGGTAGAACCCCCTTTCAGCACTTTGACTGGACTATATAGGAATATTTGGGGAAAACATTGACAATATTCTCCCTCTTAATTATATATATATTTAAATTTTTTTTTTAAAATTATTATTTTCGCTTAAAAAAAAATCCCCCCCTTTTTAAATTATTCAGATTTGATAAATTTCCCAGAATATAATTAGGAAATTACTAGCTATTTTTTGTTTTTAAAAAACTCACGCCCTGAAGTTAGGAGGGTTTTTGCTACTGTAACTAAACTGTAGTCCTCCATTTCATCTCACAATCACCCTACCATTACACATTAGCGTAAGTGCGTATAACCCGAACGGTAGTAAGACGCGGTGCTAATAATAATAATAATAACAATAATAATAATAATTATATATTATATTTCTATCAAAGTGTCAATGCTACTATCAGGGGCGGCTCGTCCCTAAGGCGCGGAGGCGCGCGCCCCCCATCCCCACGAATCCCCAGTACCTTTTAAAGTTATTATTCGCACTCTCACGACCATTTTATCTTGACATAATAGTTTCAAGAAAAATATGTTTTTGGTTTAAGTAATAGAAGGCAATGTTTTTAAAATGGCATGCGGTTTGGGGGCGAGCGGTCAGCGCTTGATATTGGAAACCAAACCTTCCCACCTCTTCACCTCTTATCATTCAAAATGGCATGCAGTCGGCGCGCGACGGTCAGCGCCTAACATAATGAAACCAACCCTTCCCTCCCCTTAAGGGGGCCGCCTTCCTGAGTATTGGAATGCGTTACAGACGTTCAGGAAATAGGCTCATGGTTAGGTAGTGTTTTATTTTTACCAAACTTAACCTAAGCCAAAATGAAGAGAAAAGGTGGGAACATGCTTATCTAGTACTCTCAACCTTACATCTTGATAATCTATATATATAAAAAATGAATGAAAATATCGTAATTTGCTCATTTTCAATGGCCATTTAAATATATTGTCACAGTTCTGAGACGAGGGTAACTACTAGATAATCCTAGATACAACCTTTCAGAAACAAATTAAGTCATTTTTTGATAAGTCACAACAGAAAATGTAAAGATAATTGCTAATATCCTTTTGCTGTTTTGACGCGTCAAAGCTAATGCTTTTCGGCCACAAGTGCGCAGCCATACCCCCCATTTTCCTTTGGAAGTAAAGAATACCCGGAGAAAAAAGGAAAGGTATTGACACCATGCGCATGCGCCTTTTAGTTGGATTCTGCCTTCGCCTTGTTGGGGTTGAGACAACGCACAGTGAGCCGGCACTGTTTAAATAATGGTTTTTAAAAAAGGTTTCAAATAATAATACTGTTATAGTTTTTATTGTAAATGTTAAAAAAATGTGTTTTACAAACTACCCCTTGTTTCCGAACATTGTGTATTTTGCCTTTTTATGATACTATTAAATTAAAAATTTTAATACAAGAATTATATTTTTTTCCGATAAACTAAAAACTTCTGATTTTTGAAAAAAAACACAATCAAAAAAGGGCTATTTTAAAGGGGGAAAAAAAAACAAAACTTCGACATATCTCACCCCCAAAAAATTTGGGATGGAAGAAGCGTTTATTGATGAACAAAGAAAAAAGTACTACGATTTATTAGATAAAAATGGGCTAGTTCACTGTTCAACAGTTACGTGTTAGTTTAATTTTACCTTGTTGCCCTATATTAAAGGGAGGGGGTTTTAAAATCCCGTCCGGAAAGTTAATTAACGTCCCGTGAAGTAAAAAACCATCTTTTGAATTCGTTTCTTAGATTAAAAACATTTATTTGTTTGGCCATGCCTTGGTTTGAAAAAAACATTACAGATAAAAAAAATGAGGGGGAAAGTAAAATTTTACTGTACGTATACAAATTTTACCAACAAAGGATAAGGACAATTTAATTTCTTAAAATATGTATAACATATATTAAAAAAAATTTTATTACACGCAAATAAAATTTAATTTTAATAAAGTTTAATTTCATTTCTGATACGTGAATTAAATCTAAAGAAATTTATTATAATTTTGTGCCTGTTTGGTTGTCTCAACTAAAAAAAGTTCCAAAATCGCTTTACAATATAAAAATATTGAGCAACATATTTAATTTTTAAGAGTTGGTGAATTTGTTTTTTAATTTTTAAACAAAGCCCGTATTTTTTGACCGTAAATATGGCAACAATTGGGTCGTACAAGATTAAAATTTAGTGAATACTGAAAATTTCAAGCAACTTTTTGGTGAAAAACATAAAATTTCAATAAATTACGGAGCACTATTGATTGAAAGAAAGGGATTATATACTAAGTATTGAACAGTTTTCGGAATTATTGTTTTACATGGTGGGGTTGTGTGAAGCTAGTCTCCTTCAGCCAGTAGTGCGCCTTTTAGTACTTTATATAAAGAACTAATTTTGAGACAGCGGGATTTAAGCACAAAAAAACGCACTAAATATTGCAAATGTTTCGGGTTTGGGGCCCTTTACTTTATTTTTAACCCCGTGTTTTTATACTCTTCGGGTTAACCACTTACGCAATGGTAAGGGGGGTGATTGTGGGATAAAAGGAGCCAAAACATTTTAAAACGTAGAATCCGAACCAGGGGTGGAGGCCGGGGCTTTCCTTACATCACATTGTGATTAATACACCTTGTCAGAGGAAAAGGGAAGGGGTTTTGGGAAATCAATAAATCTGGGGGGGGGACCGGGGATTAAACCCCCGGGACCCCCCAACACAAAGTCTGCACCTTATCCCTAACCACCAGGTCACCTATTGCCTTAAATTTTTGAAAAAATTTTCACGAATCTCCCCCAAGGTGCATTGCGGTATTTTTTTTAAAATTAAAAATTTACTTTGGTTTTATACACGCTAATGTAAGCATTTTTTCGTATAAAAATTTACTTCCTCGTCCCTAGTAAATTATATTTTTTTTCTGTACTGTTTTTTAAAAATTTTTAAATTTTTTATGTTTTGTTTTAAAAAAGTAACAAAGGATTATTTTAAAACCAAAAAAGTGTGTTATTAAGAATCTAAGAAATTAAAATTTTAAAAGATAATTTTTTTCCATGAACATAATAATAAAAATAGGGTACTGGAATATTTTTTTTAAAAAATTTTAAAATTTAAAATTTTTTAGATTTTTTTCAAAATTAAAATTTTTTATGTTACAAAAATTTAAATACTTGAACACGTTTGACAAAATTAGATCCTGTAATTTTGCATCATATAATATGTCCTAGAAAAAAATGCTCGGGTAACTACATTTTTTTGTTAAATTTTTTGAGCTACACTGAAATACAAATTATGCATATATATATATAAAAATTCATCCACTACTGAAAAAAAAAAATTCGTCTATGTTTTATTTATAAATCAGCTAAAAAATTAAATTTTTCTCAACTTTCCCCCTTTGAAACCTCAACCCCGTAGCTTCTCTGGTTGACAAATAGGTAAATTTAAAAAAAAGTTCAGGGCTGCACGCACCATCTTTTGTCCAGTTGCAAGATTGTCTGCTACCAGGGGGGGCGAAACGTTATTTGGAAGAAACGGGGGGGGGGGCCGTAAGCAAAAAATTTTTTTTTTGAGAATTGCCTCCTCCCTTCACCTCTACCTTACTCTACCCCTCTCAAATAAATTTTTTGAAACTTGATTCCCTAAAAGTATTTTAAAATCCCCTCCCCAAAAATTTGGGAAAAACAATTATTTTTATCTATTTGGAGAATTCATCCCATTTTTTTTTTTTTAAATTTTGATTCTTTTAAAAAAACCCTTTGGAGTGGGGCCCCGCCTTTTGTTGAAAAAAATTTAAATTTTTTGCTTTTAAATGCTATTTTTGAAATTAAACCTCACCTGGACATTTTTTGGTAAACGGGTGTTTTTAAAAATCAATTTGGAGTCATCACCTGGGTTTTTTAAAAAGATTTGTATCTGAAATAAAGTTGGGGACCCTCTTCAAGCAAATTTTTTAAAAATAAGATCCCCCTAGAGCAAGGGGGGTATACACAAGGGGGTCCATGGTCCAAGCCCCTTTGCCCCCCCCCCTCTCCTGAAGAACATGAAGGGTAAATAAAAATTAAATACAAAGCAATTATTTATCAATGTTAAATCACCTTTAAAACAATGGTTGAAAAAAAACCCAATATATCAATACAATTAGATATGTGGTGGTCCGGGTTTTTTTTAAGGGGGGGGGGGGGGGTACACAACAAAAGCAATACCTTTTGGAACCAAAAAGTGTTGGGCCGTGCCCCATAGTATTTTTTTCCGGAAAAAAAAAAAATTTCCCAAAACTCAAAATGGGCTCTTTATTATATTTTTTTACCAATATTTCTGATTAAAAATTAACTAGTTTAAATATTGTTATCTTGATTTGGTTCCATCTTTAATTTCTAGATAACCACTTTTCCTTTGTATTATAATTTTTTAAATTTAAAATAAAAAAAACTGTCAAAAAAAAATATCCTAATTCAGGTGACTAATTTTAGTAAAAAAACGAAATAAAATCAATTTTTAAATAACACCTGTTTATTACACAAAAAAAAAGGGGGTGAAATAGGGGGGGGTGTGCGGGAAAAGCCAGGGGTTTGGTTAAACAAGGGGAAGCATGTTTATTTTTGAACACATTTGGGCTATTTTTTGAGAGAAACACAGCACCTTTAATCCGTCAATTAAATTTTTTAAAAAAAATTTAAAGGGGAGGGGGGATTATAGCCCCTTTTTCCCAAACCCTTGAAACCAAAATGAGGGGGAGACATACCCCCAACGGGTTAAAAGCGTCATCGTAACCCATAAGTATTTTGTTCAAAGTATGAATCTATATAAGTAATAGATTGGGTTTTCTATTGACTTGTAACTTTGACTTTTTTCCCCCGTCTAGAAAATATTTGAAGTGTGCTTCCACTGTCATTTTTGTAAATTGGATGCTTTTAAAAATATTTTTGGGGTTTTCATTTTATTTTTTAAATTTTCCAAAAAAGTAACTCATCTTGTTTACGTTTTAAAAAATATAAACTCAAGTAAAAAATCTCTAACTACCTCCCTTTTTTTGAGAAGAATACATAAAATTTTTTTTTTTGGCTCTAAAAAAACCACACTCAAACCCCCCCCAACCCAAAACCCCTATCCCCCGCCCCCTTTCATATATTCTTATTTCAGACAACCCCTTCGATATATCCTATTACCCGTAAGTATATGATCAATTGAAGTCCCCCTAAAATAACCAATAGAACGCAAAAAAGTTTCTAAGGTTTTCCCAATATTAATAAATAATTTTGTCCTCCTCGGGGAAATTTTATAGTTTTTTTATACTAAAATAAATTTTTTATCCCACCCTTTTATCTAAACAATTACGGGGGCATTTATCAAAAACTTTCTTCCTCTTTTCCTGTCAGCTAAATAATCAGAGAAATTTACTGATAGCTTGAATAGGGGACCTAAAATTAAAATTTAAATTTAAAAGTGGTAAAATATTACCATACCAATTTTTAAACCCATTTCTATGTATACTATACCCTTTTTTAAATTTTTACTAAACCTTTTTCCCCGATAGAATAAATCTAAGAGGGTTTTGGGGTTTTAGGGGCCCTGTGATGGGGAAACCCCTTTTATCCTCGGTTCCGACCCACTGTTATCAACTAAATGAGGAAAATATAAAAATTTGGGCTAAAACGTGATTAATTATTTTATATTTAAAATTCACATTTCCCCAAATAAATGACTGTAAAAAGTGTTTTCCAAAAAAAATTTTGGTTTTTTTAAGCATCGCGTCCTAAATACCCCTTCGGTTTTTACAGTTTCAAGAAAGTTAAAAACCATCTAAACAAGAATTTATTGTGTTTTTTTTGAACCCTTCACGGAAACCAAGCTAGCAAAATAAACCCCAAAAAAAACAACAGGCTAACGGGTGGACTCTGAGGGGGATCAGCCCCGCATTCTTTCCTTTTTACCTTGGGTAGGGTTTCCCTTTCCGTTGCTTTTCTTCTCCTGACATGGGGGGGTAGATAAAGGGGGGGTGGGGGAAAGTTAAAGAGGATAAATTAACAAGACAGACCTGTATTTTAAGAAAACACACATAGCATTTCATTTTTAAACGAAAGGGGTCCTCACACGATTGATACATTCACGTACCGAGGCGGGGCCCCCCCAACCCGTTGTCCTCCTACTGCTACTAGCAGCATTGCTTTTTCTTCTTTTGAAGGCGCACTTCCCCTTAAAAGCCCCTAAGGTTTTAAAGCTTGTGAAATGGAAGCGTAACCACATTTTCAGTTACCTGCGTCCCGCTTGAGGAAGTTGTGGGGTGTGTGTTTATAAAAATTATTTTGGGTTATTTTTGGGTAATGTTTTTTGAGTTATATGTTTTAATATTTTTTGTAACAGGGTTAAGGGCCCCCTACCCCTCTGGCGTTGTTGAGCTTTCGCCCTAAAATAGATGGGGTTGCTAAGTTAAACAACTGGGGATTCCACCATCAGTTGGAGAATTTCTGGGTTTTTTTAAACAATGGAGACGGGGGACCAAAAGACCGGGAATCTAAAGGCCGCAAGCAAACTTTTTTCCCAAAAATTGAAGAGATAAGAAGTGAAGTGCCGGGCCGTAAGTGTGTAGCGACCAAATTTTACTAAACGTGGGAGACATAACGTCAAGATACAATCACCCCTCTCGGGCAAAAAAAAAGCCTATCCTTCCAGTCAGCTAGACGTTCCCTTAACCCGTAGTAGCACTTTTGAATTTAAACCTTTTTTATCCAAAGTTTAGACTATTTTGTACCGTTTTGTACCCCTACCCGTTTTTTAGTAATTTCATATCAACGGGGTGACCCCGGTTAATGCGTTTTGGGTAATTTTAATTTTTTTAGCAAAGGGTTTTACTTTTGACTTTGTACACAAATAATTTTGTACCCGTACCCCATTTTGGTAAATTAGGTATAAACTGGGACTCCAACTAATCTTTTGGGCCCCCACTTTTTGAATTTTTTTGATCCAAAGTTTTGACATTTTTTACCCGTTTTGAAAACAAAAAAAAAATTTTTCCCGTCCCCCCTTTTTTTAATTAGCAAATAAACTGATCCTTAAGCTTTGTCCCCTTTTAATTTTTTTGATAAAAATTTTGGTACATTTTGTCCCCTTTTGTAACAAAAAAAATTTTTGTACCCGTACCCATTTTGAGTAATTAGCTATCAAAGGGGTGCCCCCGGGTTTAAGCTGTTTACACTTTTGAATTTTTTGATGCCAAATTTTTGGTCTATTTTGTACCGTTTTTGTAACACAAATAATTTTGTACCCGTACCCATTTTGAGAAAAATTACTATCAACGGGGTGACTCCAAGCAATCGTTTGTCCACTTTTGAATTTTTTGATCCAAATTTTGTACTATTTTGTACCGTTTTGTACCCAAAGAAAAAGTTTTGTACCCGACCCATTTTGAGTATTACATATAAAAGCGGACTCCAGGTTAATGCGTTTACCACTTTAAATTTTTTTTGATGCCAAAGTTTTGTACAGTTTTGTACCGTTTTGTACCACAAAAAAAATTTTTGTACCCGTGCCCTTTTTGAAAATTAGCATATCAAAGTGTCAGTGACCAAGTTAATCGTTGTCCCATATTGAATTTTTTCAAAAAAATATCGGTGGGGGTATGTAAATAATAAGTACACTTATTTATCAGAGAAAAATTTATTTAAGGTAAAATTAAGATAACTTATTTTGAATTTTTTGGTCACTAACTATAAAAAAATAACCTATAGATTGAAATGTACCACGATTTTTTTTGTACCATTTTTTGAGTTTATTTAACAGGTAAAATAAAAAAAAAAACAAAATTTAATGTGCTAAATTTGCCACTGTGTTTTGGGGCTTTTTTTTAAAATTTTTAAAGGCTAAGGAGGCAATAACAATTTTAAAAGCTTTTTTCATTTCGAAGACTATAAAAAAATTTGAATAAATATATCCATATTTTTTTTACTGATATCACCACGTCATACTACCGTTCATGTTATTAAAGCATATAGAAATCTAATTTGGGGGGGTAATGAGGAAGAACATTTTAGAGGGTTCACCACATTTTTAAATTTTGGAAAAATGGGGGGAAAAAATTTAGGAAAAACTACCCCAAAAGACTCGACCAGGATTTGCACCCCCCAAATTCCGCTATCAACCCCAATTTAACACTAGTGAACCCCCTTTGACCACCGCAACTGAAAGGGGGATCTTTATTAATACGGGGTTTTTCAGTTTTCAAACATCTATAATTTACACAATTTTCCAGAAATAAATGTTTTTTGGGGAAAAATTTTTATCCTATTGGTAAGTTTAAATTGATAAAATCCCAGGGGTCAGCCTGCACAGGGTAACCCTCGGAGGGTGCCTAGTTGGCAAAAATAGGGGCCAAAATTTTCAAGCGAGGGTGCCATGTGGTTTGCACAAAGAGCCCCCCAATTCTATCCAGTTTTTCTAGACTGAAGCGCACTTTATCAAAACAATTATCTCCTCATTTTTCCCCACGAGGTATTTTGGGTTTCCCTTTCAACCCACGCTTCACAACACAATAGGGGCACGGGGGGTGAACTTGGGGCTTCAGTATCTGAAGCCCGTAAAACGACCACTTAAAAACAGAGGGGGTCGGGGATCAAATACTTACTTACTTACTTTTTTGCATAGGAACCCAAAATTCATTAACTCTAATGGTTTTTAAATATATTTTACTTATCATCCTTCAAAGTCGTGGTCAATTTGCAAAAGTGCTATGACTGACACTGATGCGTAATTTAACAGCTCAATAACTTGACTAGTTTCGATTCCCGTTAGGTTGAAATTACTTTGTTACGTGATACGAACCGGGCCCAAAGGGACAAAGATTTTTAACAACAATAATGCGTTTTAAAAGTGTTAGTAACATTTACTTTTAGCTAAGACTTTTTTTAAAAAAAAAAAGTCTTTTAAATATCAGAATAATCGCTGCATTTTTTATAGAAAAATTTATTTGTATCTTAAATTTTTTATATATTTCAAAAAGTAAATAAAAAAAGAAAGTGCTCATCCATTTTACCCTTTAAATTAGTAGATACATATGCCTAAGCGCCAGTAAATGCATACCATTAAAAAAAAAATTACCCTTTACTACAAGAAGTAAAATAACAATTTTATCTTTGATTTTCTTGTGCCCCTTTCTTCATAAACTTGTTATTTACAAGGATAAAAATAATATTTTGAAAACTTTTCCACCCAAAAATTTTTACAATCCCTGATTTTGTTCGAAAGCAAAAAAGGTCACATATTGTTAATTATTAAAAAGTAATCACCGGGGTACTTATTGTTTGGGATTCGATACATTTCTTTCCCAAACGAGCGCACAAACTGCGAGAATGCAACAGTTCAAATTTAAAAATAATTACATTTAAACAGCTAATAAAAAAAATAACATTTTCACATCTTGACTACCAAAAACTTTTATCATTAAAATTTTTGAAAAATTACTTATTCCCCAAATCCAAGAGAGTCAAATTTGACCCTAAAATAAAAAATAGTAAAAAAAAAAAATTATACTGAGAAGTCCCAAAAATTTCCTTTTGACCCAAATTTTATTTAAAAATAACATGTTTGAATGACAGGAATTTTATTTTTTTTTTATTTTAATAGGGGTTAAAAATTCAAAGTACAGTATTTTTTTATATACTTTAATACTCTTATTTTTTACAAAAGTGTAGTGCAAAAAAATGAGAAAACTCAAGAAAAAAATAAGATAAGAGTGAAAAACCTTTCAATGTTTTACTGTCTCATTAAATAAGGGGGTTAGGGCATAAAAACTTTTTGTATGGAGAAGCAGTGGTTTTTCTTTGAAATAATGATCA
Organism: Timema cristinae; assembly: GCA_039000515.1. NCBI lineage: Eukaryota > Metazoa > Arthropoda > Insecta > Phasmatodea > Timematidae > Timema > Timema cristinae. Next base: position 18,385 of record JBCFYV010003362.1, read on the forward strand.
CTAAAATAATACTCTCATTGAATAATAGGACAAAATATATTTATTCACACGCAGGAAGACTTTTGAGATTTTAGTTACTGAATTAAATTAAAAGTTTAAAATTGTTTATATTTAATTACGCAAATTTTTATAATTGGACATTGGCCCTTCTTTCCTAACGTACATGGTATTAATTTTTTTTTGACTCAAGAAGTCACAGAGATTAGTTTAACCCTCCATTGCCGCCTCAAAATTCCGATACAGCAGGGTTTGCCAAACCTTGCAAAAAGATACTAAACCCTTTTAAATGGGGGGAAAGATCAAAACGGCCCTATTATCAGCTAGACAACATTGCAAAGGAAAAGTTGTATTTTTAAAAAACCGTATTTTGACTAAGAGTCGACTTGGGATCTTAGAGCTCAATATCGTAGTGAAATTAAGAAGCTAACCCAAATTTTAAAAAAAATTCAAAAAGAAAAAGAAATTAAACATTAAATAGTATGTTTAAAACAAACACCTAGCTTAATTGTACAAAGAAAAAAAAAAATCCATTAAAAATTTTTGTTTTTTCCCTTTAAAATCTTAAATTGAAACTTTTTAATGAAAAATTTCAAAACTATTTTTACATGGTTTGAAAATCCCTAAAAATTTAAAATGCCCGAAAGTTCTAAAATAAAATAAAAAACAACAATGTTGAATTATTAAAATTTTTGTTTTTAAATTCTTTGTTTTGAACCGGCATTTAGGGGAGGGAGGGCCTTAAAAAAGAATATTCAATTTAGGGGCCTTAAAAACAAAAAAAATTGCATGATTAACTCGTCAAAAAAAAAAATTGAAATCATTAGGAAGGCCATGTCCCGAATTTTGTATGGAACAAAGTGAAAAAAAGAAAAATGAAAAAAATAGAATTTTATAAGACTGTTCAAGTCCAAAGATGCATACCAAAAAAATTGCTGGATTTGCGCTGTGATGTGGACAAATCTTTGTACTGTTTCCCGTATATTTGTTTTCATCTCCCAGAAAGAGTGGTGAAATGCTTGTGGATAGTAAAGGGCGTCAATGATAAAAATATTTAACAGAAAAAATTAAGAAACACGAAGTATCTGTGAATCACATGAATAGTGTCGTTGATCTTTCTTTGCTAGGAAAAGTAAATATAATCGTCTAGTCTAGACTCACAATACAGAGAAAACGTTAAAAAACACAAATACTCCGTTGACAAAAATAGGCACAATATTAAAAAGGTTGATTTCATGTGTTAAAATCTGTGGTGTTTTTGAATTAACTCTCAAGGTCATGACGAATCAACATCATCTACAAATCCTGGTGTCTACAGAGGCTTAATTAATTATACTCTGAGCTGGATTCTGCAATGAAAGACCATTTAGAATCAGCCACTGTATTCAAAGGAACATCGAAAATAATACAAAATGACATACTGGACTGCATGCTAATGTCTGTAGGAGGAAAAGAAAAGTAGATACGTGATTCTGAATTTGTAGCCATCGAATGTGACGAGACGACTGATGTAACAAACCATTGTCAGATGGTATTCGTTTTTAGGTATTGTTTGAGGGGTTGGCTTTGTGAAAGGTTTTGGGGTTTCTTATTCCTGAAGGAAGATGTGCAGCACCTTAGCAAAATGCATAATGGACCACATCAAACCTCTTCTAGACACTTCAAAAGAAAGATTAATAGCACAGACATATGATGGTTCTAATGTTATAAAGTGGCTCTGTTGGGGTGTACAGTGCCAAGATTAGAGAAACATACCCATTTGCCTATTTTGTATATTGTTACGCTCATCAGCTAAATTTGATATTGGAAAAAGCAACCAGTGCAAACAGCAAAGTTCGAGTCTTTTTCTCAAACCTTTCCGCCATTCCCGCATTTTTTCGCACTCCATCTCTACGATCTGACGTTTTGGAGCAAGTAGTACAAGTCAGACTACCCAGAGTTGCTACAACAAGATCGAACTACAACATTCGAACTGTTAACGTTGTGTACGAAAATAGAGATAAGTTGGAAGAATGCTTCGAAGTTCTTGAGGAAAAGTGCACAAACAAACTTACTGTTAACGAGGCGAGTACCATAGAAGAGCTTTTCAGGACCCAAATTTCATGTTCTGGCTAACTCTTTTCCACAAAATTTTACCTCACGTGAATATATTGTACCAACAACTACAAACTAGGAACAGGGACAGTGTAATGTGGCAAAATGACATTTGCATTTTTGAAAATGAGATGCAAAAGAAAGGGGAAAGTGAATGAAATAGAGAAGCAAATAAATGAAGAGTTCCCTGAACAACCAAGAAAAAGGAAAGTAATGTTGGATGTAGCACCAGAGTGGGGGATACTAAAGAAGTGTGTGATGTCATATACAACTAATGTAAAAGACAGATTCGCTTACTGTCATTTGGAGGCAGCTTCTTTCGTTTGAAAATCATTAAACTGCCAAGTCCCCCCCAAATAAAATTTTTTGTGCTAGAGGGGTTGTTTTTGCCCAAAAAATTTGGCCCGGATCTAAATTTTTTAAATTGACCCCCGTGTGCGTAGTCACGGGTCAATTTATTAAAATAGAGTGATTGTTTTCAAACCGGGTTGCTAGGGGAAAATTTATATGTAATTTCGTTAATTTCCCTGCGCTAAAAAGTCCGCTTTACGGGGGAGTGCTCATTTTTTTTGGTGTTCATAGTATAGGGCCTATTTGTATTATTTATTTGGTCTGAAACCCCAAGCCAACTGGGCTCCAGATAATGTAAAAAATACTTATACAAGGTCGT